>SAUE01000058.1:202487-227553 GCA_009724625.1 Deladenus siricidicola
GGGTAAACTAGGCTGACCCCCAAAGCGTAATGGAAAAGTACATTCAAACTTCTTTGCGTGACTTTTAAAATTTACCGTAAAATAATCATTTCTTTCGGGGATAAAAGCCCTAATCAAAGAAATGATTCAAATAAAAATGGATTTCAAGTCGTCAACGGTATAGCTTTCAGCACTCGTTTAGGCAAAAAAAAGTGATTTAAAATCATCTAGAAGCTCATACAAATAGCCCGTATATTACCCAAATCTGCAGTAATGGGGAAGAGGCATGTTCAGAAAATTCTTAGTAAAAAACTAACTTCAAATTAAAACCGTGAAGATTCCAGAAAAAAAGTAGACAAATATAGCTCTGGCGTCTAAAAAAGCGTGTAAATAGCGGTACAAAACAGCAACAAACCTGAAGAAAATTCAACAATTTGTCCTCATCCAACACGTGAGATTTGTATTGCTCGTCAAATTCGGTGAAAATTTTCCTCTCCTTCACCTCCTTCCCGATGTCGATGAAGGTGAAGTTCAGATTTTGCGCCAGACGTTCGGCCAATGTGCTCTTTCCCGTGCCGGGAGTACCGGTAATCAAAATATTTGCCCGTCTTCGTGACTTCGGCGTGGACATTTTTTCTTGTAACCTATATTTGTTGGATTTGAGAAGTTTTTGATTGCAGCCATGTTTTTACAAAATGTTTTTTAGGTTTTTCCATTAAAAACATTGAGAGAATTTGACAAAAGTATTTCGGTGGCGCACTTAGATGCCCACAAATACCGAGAAAATGTTTGCAACTTTTTAAGTAATGGAAATTTCAAACTTCAAAAACTAACCACTTATTCGAAAAATTTATTGTAAAATTGTTGCCCCCCCCTCCAATTCCGCGCAGATACGCCGTATAATTCATATTTCGATGTAATAACCACAAGGCTGTATTTTTTCCATATATGCCATACGTTTTTTTCTTGAAAACGAACCACAAGAGCGATGAATATATATATCATGTAAAATTTAGAGTTTTGTTAAAACTCCATTAACATCGTGACACATCGAGTTAAATTAATAAATTTTATTTATCACTTGCTTCATAACAATAAGACAATAACAAATCGCAAATAATAACAAATCCGCTCACTCCTCTGGCACTTCGAGTTCACCGCTGCGGATGGCGTCGACGATGTCGTGCGGATGTTGGCCGTCGACCATGCAGCCCACGGACTGTGCGGTGCCTAAATTTTGCACGTATAAGAAGCCATTACCAATATCAAAGCCATTAAACTCCAAAAAAAAGAAATGCCACGAAAAAATTCCTTACCGAGAATCTCCTTGACGGTGCCCTCGAGCTTTTTGGCCATTGAGCGCGGACGCATTTGGCGGGCAATGTTGATAATTTGCTCAACGGTGAGATTTCCGCTGTGTTTGACTTAAAAAATTTAAATATAGAACCAAATTACGAATATGACCAATAAAATTAAAGAAAAAATAAGTATATTAAAACTAACTATTCTTGACTTTTTTTCGGTCGCGCGGCGCCTCCTTCAGCTCCTTGACGATAAGCGAGGCCGCGGACGGCACGACATCGATTTTGGCGACACGATTCTGAATCGTCAGCTTGCATGTAACCTTCAGACCCTTCCAGTCGGCGGTCGCCTTAGCGATATCCTCACCAATCTTCTTTGGCGACTAAAAAGGCATGCAAATGTTATTACAATGACTTGCATGAAATTACTATAGATATCGTTAATATCAAGAGTTTGGCAAAATATTGCAAAAGTGTTAATAAAGATTTATTCGTAAAATTTCAAACGTTTCAATGAAAGACAAATAACAATATTAAAAAAGCTGCAATTAATTCCTGTTTGATCTGAAATTTCAATTTATTATAGTACAAAATAGTTCGATATTTTACGTGTCACCCACCCACCCAATAACAACCAACAACAAAATCAGGAGTCTAAGAGACAAAAGCCTACCAATCCCAACGGACCGACTTTGGGGGCAAGAGCCGATGTGGCTCCAATTTCTCCTCCGACACATCGCAAGTAAACTGAAAAAAGATTCATAATCAAGTAAATTGCTGCTAAAACAATCACAACTTACCAATCTTAATCTCCGTGGGGTCGAATTTTGGTGGCATTGTCGCTTTTCAAGATTGACCTAAATAAAATAAAATAAGAAATCATGCCGTATCCGCCAAACCCCATTACCAATTAAGGACTCAATAAAAATTCATTCCAACTCAAAAAAAAGATGGTGCAAAAAGAAGACGTTGGGTGGTGAACGGATACAAAAAAGCGGATCTGACAAGACGCGGCGGGATCTTTTTTTACGTATTAGACGTAGGATTCAGCATGTACGACACCACCCCCCCCCTTCAAAAACTTTGCGACCACCTAATGGAATCCTCAAACACTGGGACAAGCCGCTGTCTACTGGTGCTGCAGCACACGATTTTTTTTGGAGATTTCAAAGATTTTTTCAACAATTTCGAGTAGGCCACAGAAAAATTTCGAGTTCGCCAATTTTTTTGACGCGGTATTTCAAAATTCAATCTATTTCTCAAAAATGTGCAAATTTGAATTTCTAAACAAATTTGAATTTCCAAAAAACAAAAACAAAAAGCTGGTCGAGTAAAAGCATTGCCCGAATTTTGCGCCCCGCGTAACTTGCGCCCCAAGGTCGGAATTTTGCGCCCCGTGCAAAATGGGGTGCGAAATTCCTAAAAATTAAATTTTTTGGCGGGGCGCAAAATTCCGATTTTTTTAGGAATTTTGCGGCCCAAAAATTTTTGGGGTGCAAAATTCCGGGGCGCAAAGTTCTGGGGCGCAAAGTTCGGGTAACCGAGTGAAAGACTTATGTGTAAGAATTTATTTTGCGCTTTTTAAATCTTCTGGTAATCGTGGATGAGAACAACAAAATTGAAACTCGTTGAGAAAATTTTTTGATTTTTTAAGTAAATCGGAAGTAAAAATTGAAATTTTTGGGTCTTGCCCCATTTCAAAAATCTTTGGTACACCCCCATTCCGAAATTTTAGATACGCCACTGTTTTGGCTTTTATGGCACCATAATTTTTATTTATTTTCAATTTATATATTTCATTTTCTTTGTTGTAACTTTATTATTTTTTATGTTTATTATACATACATATATTGGTTAATTTGTTGACCGATTTTTTTACCTCCAATTTTTTTATCTCAATATATTTACGGAATTTTTTAGAATGGATCGCCTGAATTCTATATTTTTTGTAGCTCATCCAGTGCAAGATATCGAACGCTTTTGGAAACAAGCCAAATCGATTCGACCAAAGGCTCCAACCGGTAGATTCCTGAATAAATTTTCGTCCTATTTATTGAAATTTTTGATTTTGTGGACGATTTTTAGATGCATTTTCAAGTTTGTGCTCACTGAGACTTGTGGGTCTGTTCAAAGTTCTGGATAACAGAAAAAATAAAAAGAATAAAAGTAATTTGGAAAATGAAAACGCTGTCGTATGTGATCGTTTCCCCACCGACCTACCGGAGATGCAGACGTTGATGACGTATGATAATGGCCGCTTTTGTTATTGGAGGTTAAAAGTTTCTTATATTAAAGAATTTTTGAGTGAGAATTCGGTAGGCTTTTGTAATTTTTTGGCGTTTTTATAACAATAACTAGACACAATTCGGCTTTATAATAATAATTCGAAAACTACCATCACTACGGTATTTCAGAGACACGCCAAAAGACTCGGAACCGTTCTTGGTTCACGTTTTTCATACCACAGACCACTTTCCCAAAATGGAAATTGTGGGAAATTCCAATTTGTTTTGCGCCCTACATTGCCTTCTGAAAATATTGGCGCTTCCGGCTTCGAAAATGGCACAATATAAGGCGCTTTTCCCTGAAACTTACGATCCATCCCATTACGACTCGATTCTGAAGGAGGCTAAGAGGAAGCGCTCAAAAATTTCTATTGGTAGTCCATTTCACGGACTCGGCATTCGAGTTACAGTGGAGGATGATGTCGGATATCGGACCGTCACCGACAATCTCAGTGAGTTTTAGTACAATCTTTTAATTCAAAGTTGAAATTTTTCAATGACAATTAATTAAAACACAATTAAAAAAATAGAAAACATTGATGCTTTTACTTAGGTTCGATTTAAATTTATAACTTTTAACCTAAATTTGATTATTTTTTATAATTAATTCTACTTTGTCGAGTTAGTAACAAAAATTTGTTATAGAAAATTTCAAATAAAAATGTTAAATGAAAATCTTAGAGCGTTTAAAGCGAGAGATTGAAACTATGGGTACAACCGATAATGACAGCGTAAAACAAACTCTCCGTCGAAATTTTTTGGAACTTCATTCAAATATTCAGGTATTTTTATGTTTTCCGTGTTAATGTAAAAATATGACGCATATTCCCATGTTCGTGATTAAATTATAAAAAAAGGCGCTAAATAAAGTTTTATTAGTACGCCAACGACGAGAAAGATTTCGGCATGGGATTGGAGTTCGGACACGACATTTTCGTCTCGAACTACGAGTGTTTTGACGGATTAGCGAAAAGCGTTCTGAAACACGCCTACAACTTGTTGGATAGGGGGGAATTCGTCAAAATTTTGGACGCCCATTATGCGGCAGGCCGAAGGAACCCCGAGAACATTAAATAATTTTTGATTTGTTACAAAAATGTACACGTTACATTTTTCAAACCGGTTGTAATTTTTTGTTTTGTAAATGTTGACTAGTTTAATAACTCCACTACCTCTAACAGTGGCGGACGCAGGCAGTAGCTGCCCCGTGGAGAATTTTTTAATGATTTTTTTGGAAATTTTCAAGGATTTTTTATTGCCAAAAAGCTCGCCGAAAGCGTTCCAAAAACGTTTGACTCTTTGAAAAATGAGATATAAACCATTAAAAGTTTTTTGGCTTACTCCCATGGAAAATTTATGGGTCCACCACTGGCCTCTAATGCTTAGTTTATGTAATTATTTCTATCATATTTACAAATAATTAATTTTAATTTTTCGTACATCCTTTCCTACAAAAAATAATATCAGTTCAGGAGAGAATTCATTTTTATTCATATCAAATTCACCATCTATTCGTGGAAGAATCGCTGTTACTATTTTCTTTTCCATATTCGGGAAACAGCTTCGAGGAACACACAAACGGCTAGCAGAGATCCGGCCAGTGGAGCTAAGGCGACTTGCCTGGATACTATATCGACTACCCAGCAAACCTAAACCCCGACCAAAGCGAATCAATTTAAATAAACATACAGAATTTGGAAGACGTGAAACAATATGTTGTAAATATTTTGAACAAATTTTTAATTAAAAAAATTCAAGAAAAAACATGGAAAGCTTTCCCTATTCAAATTTATATGTATGCAAGACTAAATGTGCAGTTATTGCTTTGAAGTGTCCCCTTCACGAATCGAATGTTTCTTGACCAAAGGTGTCTCAATCTGATTTTTTGAATGTTTCCATATGTTTTACCAATTGTTCAAGGCTGCAATCCTACGGCGTCCCAAATTAACATTTTTGTTCACTTTAAGGTTACAGTAAGAAAAAAATTAAAAAAAATTCAGAATGCCAAGTAATAAAACAGCACAAAAACACTTTTTTCAAACGTGAATTGACGAACCCTTTTGCTTTTCATTGCAGAATGGCAATAATTTCAACGAAAAATTCAAAAATTTGTTTAAATTCAGATATTTTTCAATATCAGAGTAGTGTCAATCGAAACCGGAGAACATTCTGCATCTTCTATACTATTTTATTGATGTAAATTCGAGAAAAATTTTTGGCCATCCTAACAATTACAACAGTTCCGTTTCGGCACGTAGGATTAATACAAAATTGGTTTTATTTTGGAGAGGGATGTATTTGGAACGTTTCGGTCGTGACACTTTTTCCCTGGTAATATTTTAGCGGCAAATACACGGCGTTGAATGCAAAAAAGTAAGAATTTTTTGAATATTTTGGAATTTTTCGCAAAAAATTATATTAAATCTGTACAAAACGCCACGCCAAAATACCGCAATTTTGAATGAAGTTTCGAAAATCGTGGAAAATACAAGATGACTAAAGTGAACAAAAATTTTAATTTGGGATGCCGTGTATCCGGCGTATTTGACGTGTGCTTTCTGTAAAATGTATCCACCAAGGCTAAAATCATAAAATTAAAGTTAAAGTGACTTTTCGAAAAATAGGTTTTTTGAGGGTTTTTGCTCTGGATGATCCACTTCCCGGGGGTCCTCCATTCCAGATTTTAAATATGTTGTCGCCCTAACAAAATTCTATCTTTTGGTGCAGTTTGGTCTTCGAAAAGCAATGCGAGCCCAAGCGGCGGCCATCCGCACAAGCCAAGTTCGTGATTTTCCTTCACAGACGCATCCTGCTTTGGTCAAGTTAGAAGTGCCATTTTTTGAAGTCTGATCAAAAAACTTTCATAGATAGAGAGAACTATTCAGCTCGACGAGCTCTTTTGAATGACTATAAATGTTTTTAGAAAACATTATAAAAAATAACAAAAAATTGCCTTTTTTGATCATTTTTTACTCCTGAACGCCGTTGTTAAAATTCTACAAAAAAATTTCGCAAGATAAAATTTTTCACCAATCACCCTGAATTTTTTTTACTGAAACTACATAAAAAACGCAGGAGTTTTACGGGAATACGGTTACTAACTTTTTTAGGTTTATTTCGCCCGATTATGACTTGAATGTTATTATGAAGCATATTACAAACATTTTCAAAACGCGGAAAGACGTTTATAAAATGTTGGAATTTATTTTTTTCAAACTTACTTAAAATGGGAATTTAATTAAAGCTTTTTTTCTATTTTCTATTTTTTCTAGATTTGCATTTTCTAGAGCAGTTTTCCACCCTAGGTACATCGAGGTACAATTCGAAAGAAACTTTGATTCAAATCGCTTTAAAATAACTCACGATGATGTAAACTAATTAGGACGTGCATTTAAGCATAGCTAGCAAAGAAAAAAAGCAAAGAATAGCAAAAAAAAAGCAAAGCAAAAAAAAATACCTCAGAGTAGCGTCCAGAATTGAGAAAACCCGTCAGACAACCAACCATTCGGCACAACAGAAGCAAGAACAATGACAACGAATGTGCGCAATAAACACGGACAAAACGTCTTTAAGCCAAGAGTATTTGTGATTAAAATTGAATTGCCAAAGGTTTTTGTGCTCAAAAATTGATTTGGACACGGAAAACAGCATAGGAAAAAGTCATGTCGCATGTTAGCGCCAAACAATTTGAAAAATAATTTTAAAAATTTGATATATTCTACCCAATTTATTAAAGTTTATTATCTTAAATAATTGTATAGAGGGTCATAAACTCGCTAGCGCGCCCTAATTTTCTTTGTTAAGCATTTTATATAGCGTCTAACAACTTTTAAAATCAATCCAGGCATGAAACAGTTAGTAACCATATCCTCGACTTTAGCCAAAACGCAAGAATATTTCAAAAAAAGTTTTTTTTTAGTTTTTATATATTTAGTTTTTATGAAAAACTCGAGTTTTTATTGAACTTTGAAAAATAAAAAAACAAAAAAAGTTTACACCTACGCCCAAGCCCACTAGCTAATTTTTGCTATTTCTGTATCCAGTTTGGGCGAAGGAAAAGCATTCAAAATGGATTCAAATTAGATCCAAATTGAATACATTTATGAAAAAAGTATTCAATTGGATAGAAATTGCATCCAACATGGATCCGGTATCTCCGTGGATTGCAGATCTATCTGGGATCCAGGATACAACACTAGTGATTTGTCATTCCGAATTGCTACACGAATTTTCACTTCAAATATGGAAACGGTCAGCTACGGTCGATAGCTTGAAGTGTGGATGATCGCATCGTTATTTACAATTGCTATGACTGACAGTGAACTACTTTGAATAGTAAACAAAATAAAATTTTTGAGGGCGGGAAGAGTGAGGATTAATTGCAAAGTGTTTATCATTTGTTTGGTTATATAAACTTTTGAAGTGGTGAAGATAATTAATCTGCTTTTATTAAATTAATTAAACTTTTGCATATATTATTGCTCGAGGTTTTTGACTATGCTGTTTATCATAATGATTTGAAAATATGTAATATTATATTTTAATAATCAAAAATTGTTTATATTTATATTTTTTGTTGACATTGAAAACGGTAGGTTGTATATGCAATATTGTGCACTTATAAAGCTCAGAAATTTAAAGCTAATATTCATTTATTATTTATGTCATTCTACAATGTATATAACTGTGATAAGACAGTAATAAAACAAAATAATATCAATTCGTTGCACAAGATGGATAATTAGAAAAATAATTAATTCAATTATAAGATAACTAATGAAAAATTCAGTTCCATGTTTTTTCACAAAATTAAAATTAATTTAACGATCAAAATAGTTTTAACTATTTAAAAATCATTTTGTTTAATGAAATATAAATGTATTATTTCATAATTTATTGCAAAGTGAAATTGTTTCATTCCAGCTTGACTAGACTAGGAACAATATCTTTTTACAAGTAGAAATTAAACGATTTTATTTTGCCATTTGGTTGAGAATGGAAACAGCTCGAGTTCTGCTCGAGCTGTTTAATATTGGATAATTTTGGTACATACTTTTAAATAGGATGAATTGGACCAATATCCACTGTTTTACTATTATTTTCGGCTATTTGCATGTTTTTTCCTTTAACCCATATTTTTAATCAAAGCGTAACTGAAAATGACGGTTTTTCCGTCGAGTATTCTTTACTTAAAATGTCGTGTCAATTCTTTCCAAAAATATTTTTGATTAAACTTATAAATACATTTAATAGTTTCTCACTTTCTTTTTCGTCTAACTTCATAAATGCGCACTGTATCGCAAAATGGTTTCTTATTTATTACGATTGCTTAATCTTCTCTTCTTTGACTTTTTCATTGCTTAACCTTCTCCATTTTGTGCCAATATTAAAAAATTTTCCATTCCTCGATTATTCATTTTGAAGGTTTTTTTTACATAAATGAAGCTTTTGCTTTTATTTTTGCATATTCTGTTTTCAGCATTGGTTATTGATGTTCAACTTTTTTTATTATGAACGTTCATTTCAGAACATCTCAGAATAATTTTGCTTTAAGTAGTTGATCATTGCTAATTTGGTTAATCATTCATTTTAAAATTTTAAGCTACCATTATGTTGTAATTGACAACGACATTCCCATAATTAAAAAATACATATTCAATACATGAGATATATGCAATATATGTGTGGACAACTTTTATCATCAAAGTTAGCTGTTTGAGTACCTTTTTTTTGGTTTTCAATTTGAAATTTTTAAAAGACTTATAATGTAGAATATTCATTGTTGTGCTTGAAAGTTTTGAAATTTAAATAATTTAGGCAATTACAAATTGTCGGACTCGCATTTTCAATATTGCCGCCAATTATTTTGCAATTTTGTTACATCCGTCTTATTAGTAAAATATAACGAACAACGAATTCATTTAAAAGTTATCGGCTGGTAATATAAGAAAATTATTTTTTATAATTTAATTCGACAATATTATCAACGCGAAATGGAGGAATTCGAGCGAATACTACGTCGACAGATTTTAGAGACGAATGAGCGCGAAATTGCTTCAACCATTCGGGATGCGGAATTGCGAGCCGCTACCGAATATTTCATGGCAACACACCTCTACAAAATCAGCGCCAAACGTTCCGGCAGTACCGAGAGCAACATGGAAGAGATATTTCTAAATGGTGTAAATTTTGTTGATGATGATAACATCATTAACACATTCGAAATAGATTCGACGGCGGCCAGCATCGTCGTCTGCGGTATTATCGCCATAATGATTATCATTATTATGAGCGGTGGGTTTCCCAATTCATTTTAAACGGAAAGTATATTAAAACATGAAACCCTTTTTTGACATTTCCCCCCTCACTTAGGCTTAAAATAAATTCTATTCTTAATTTGAAAGCAAGTTTTTTGGTCAAAATTATTTAATCTTTATTGTTAAAGAATTAATGTCGAAAATAGTGTTTAATATGTAAAAATTTGATTGTTTTTATGTTCAAAAATGAGATAACTTCCTCGAACGTGCAAAAAGGATAAATTTATCGAATATGCAAAAAATAATCTATGATACTTTCAAAAATATTTCATTTATGATGAATTTAATATTATTTTTAAAATAAAAAGCAAAAAAAACAAAATTTTTCTTAAAAGCAAAACTTTTCTTATTATTTTTTACAGTAACCGAATTTTTTTCAACTTTGAAAAAATATTTATTATGAGATGCTTGCAAAAAGTTGATATATATGCAAAATACTATGAGGGCGATTTAATCCGTAAATACTTACACTGGTATGATAAAATCGAGTCTTAATGAAATTACAACTATTGAATTTTTTTTAAAAATGGCATTTATGTGGATTAGTTTAAAATGTTTTCTTGCGGTGTTATTTATTTTTAAAGTTCACGTTAGATAATCTGAAAACCTTTCCAAACGTAATATGTAGAATACAAAATGAATAACAAGGGTCATGTTTGTAACAAAAAATAGTGTTGCATTTAAAATACGACTCTTTAAATTACATCAACATTGAAAATAAATAATAACAACAAACTTTAGTTGTGGGAATTTGGTGCTGTCGTCAACGATATCGGCGGAGCGCTAACATTTCTAATGGTATAACAAATAATTCACTAAATTCCTCGATGCCTTCCAAAAAGAAAGAATTGAAAGGCTCGCTATTATGTGATCTATTCAAATGTACAAATCCTTGCGGAGATCTGGGAGTGGAAGAATTACTCACGGAAACAGGTTGCGGAATAGTTTGCGGTCCAGTCGCTGAAGAAGACGCAAATGATGTGGAATTCATAGAGCGTCCGCTTACACCGAGACCGGAAAGCTTCAGACGGAATTCCGCACAGGCAGCATATCGCCTATGGATTCAATCAAAATTCGAGAAAGAATTTGGACGATTACGAACGAGTCAAATGCGATGTTTGGAAGATGAAGTAGATGGTGATGTAGTTTAAAAGAAAGTACTTCCTCATTCTCAGCTATGAGTACTTGTTATTGGTGTTTCAAAAAGTTAATAAGACATATTATGTAAATCCATAGAAAAGCGTTCTATGGATTTATGTTGTAAATATATATTTTGCAACAAATTGTATCCATTTGTCGACGTATTGGATAGACAGTTGCTAATGGTTTTATGATAGAAGAGATTTCATAGTGATTAAAAATTCAAATTTTCTTTAAACTTGAAAATTTTCTGCACGAAATCACTAGAATGTACTTTTAGCCTTTTTAATCTGTAAAGTGCAAAGATAAAAACATTTCTTCAATTATGTTATAAAATGTTAAAATTTAGGAATTGATTAAATAATGGGAATAAAAATATTTTGTAGGCCACATCGACATTTGCGGATCAATCTTAAGAGCTTGTAATTTTTTTAACATTTCTTTTTACTCCCTCCCCCGAATTTTTTTTACGTTTTCTAGAGTTTTAGAGCAATTACTGTTCTCGCAATAAGGCCTAAGGCGCAGTCTTAGACTACGATACTTGGCTACCATAAACGCAGCTTGGGCTAATGCCTAGGTCCCTAATTAATAACCGCAAAAAAAAATAACAAAAAATGATCCGCGAATGTCGGTACACCATTTAGTAGTTAAGCTATTTGTTGAAACACTTATCATTTAATTTAATTTTTTGTTGTATTCTGCCATAGAACGCCTTTGAATTCACTTATGTAAATAGGCATGTACATATTTCACTTTGTAAATAATTTTACTATTCCAAAATCAGAATAAACAAATTGAAAATCAGCTTTTAAATAAGAAACAAAAATAGTAAACATTTAATGCGAAAACGCTAACCTCAAACAATAACACCAATTCAAAAAAATCTGACAATTATTAGCTGGGAGGAGGCGGCGGTGCTAAAAACGCATTTAAAGTTGCCGAATTGTTGCCCGCTTTCGGAGGAGGTGGCGGTGGAGGTGGTGGAGGAGGTGGAAATATCTGAAAAAGGCCATATTGAACACAACGGAAATAAAAGATAACTCCAAAGAAGTTATAACTGCAATTAAAATAATTTCTCAAAAATGCAATATAAACTAACCGAAAGTCCCTGTGCTGGTGGTGGCACAGGCATTGGACGAGGCTGGTGTTGTTGTGGCTGAAATCCAGGCCATTGTTGTTGCATCGGCGGCCAACCCTGGGCACCGGATGTCTGATTGGAATTGCCACCGTATGAGCTTTGAGGCGGAGCAAAAAATGGTGGAGGGGCTTCATTTGCTCCTTAAATTCAAATAAATTAGCGTTGGCTTCAAGTATTTGATTTAAAAAGAAGAAAGCGATATGGGTCAACTACTGTTATTTTTACTGTGTTTTTTAAAATTGTGCAAAAATCTAAAAATTACAAAAACAATTACAATTGTTCAAAATCTGCATCACAGATACATATATTCTCGTGTCTAATTATATGCCATATTCTTTGGCAAATGTAATCGCTCTTACATTTTTAAAGTCACACTCATCGAATAGAAGCTTTTGACTTACCCCAATAAGAAGTGTCCGCCTGTCGCAGAGGAGTTGGAGACGGATTTGCCAAATTCACGCGCATAATCGGAGTACCGCCAGGCATGCGAAAACGTGGCTGATAAGGTTTGTTTGCATTGTTGTTGGTGTAAGCACCGCTATTCATTGGCCCACTTCCACCTCCGCCACCGAACATTCCTCCGGGCGGTTTTTCACCCAATTCAGCCATTAGCGCAGAATACTAAAAAATGCAAAGTTAAAGTTTAGTATAAGACACGTTTAAAAAAATGTTACTTCATGATCCATTTCAACACCATCGGGCTGATAGCCAGGACGAGGATTTTTGCAATCTCTAGCAATATGACCATTTCCGCCACAAGCCGTACAAATAACACTAGCTGTTACATTCGGGGCATCGGGACATTCCCAACTATAATTTTAAACATGAAAATGATCATTAACACGCCAACATAAAAACAAACGTTTTGTGCTGATCACTTCCACAATTACTGCATCGAGTGCCGCCTAGTAAGTCCTCCGGTCGCAGGGTACCGTTAAGAACAGCCAATTCACGCAGCTGTAATTTTCGGAGTTCATTCTGTCCATCCGGAATCATCAACGCAGCGTTGATTATTTCTCGGATCTAAATACGTAATAATACAATTTTGCAAAAAACTTCGAAAGTTAGATAAATAAAAACCTTTTCACAACCCCTTTTAATCACAGCTTGATCAGTTCCGGTAATATACGCATGAAGAGGCTCGTTTTCTCCTGGCAGAGGACCTTCACGGCGGCCCATTTTTCCCTCTTTGACAGAACCTTTTCCACGAATTATAATTTTCGCTCCGGTCTAGAAGAAAGTCTTTAGTTTGAAACTGTAAAAACACAACTATTTAACCAACCTCTTGTTCAAGTTGCTTAAGCGTGTTACCACGCGGACCAATCAATAAACCAACAAAATTTATTTCAGGGTGATCTTCTTGTGGGATCCAAACTTTATCGTGAAGACGAATATTCGGTGCTCTAAACATTTTAAAATTGAATCACATGATGTTTTGAACAATTTTTTAAGAAAAACTGAACAAACTCTCAAGCAATTATGTGCAAACCATGTATTTACGATACCTGTAATCAGCAGGCGGTTTGTACTGCGCATTGATTTTTAAGAGCGCTTGAATCTTTTCATGACGTTTTTGTTCCAATTCTTGGCGCTTTCGAATCTCACGAGTGTTCAAGCGTTTACCATTAGCATCGTAGACGGGTTCGGGCGATGGACTTCTAGAATCGCAAAATATGTAAGAACAGTTTTCAGACAAAAATTAAAATATTTTTAATGTATTCAACTAATTTGCGAGCGATTTCCATTCGGGCATGGGCCTAAACTATTAGATTAAAAAGCTAAAATGAATATTATTAGAATCTGAAAAATAATTAAGATTAGTATTTTTCATTATAATCTTTAAATGAATTTCATTAAAATCTGAAATCAAGAAAAATAATTAGATTAGTTCTTAGTATTTTTGATGGTATAAGCTGAAGCCGTCGCCCAGCAAATCACACACATATCTGAAACGCTAAAAATTTCCATTAGGATTAGCGATTAGCAACTAAATTAAAAATGATAAATATTCCAAAATTTTAACGAGTGAAAATAATATCTAAAAAATTTTTTGAAAAAATTATAAACAAAATAAATAATATTTTTCTTTGACCTACAAAATTTAAAACACTTTTATTGACTAAAAACACCAAAAACCTCTCTGTATCCGCAGATGGAAGATAGTCGCCTTGGCGGAGTTTACGCGTTGCTTCCTCAATTTCCATGTGAACTAAAAAATGTGGGGTGGTTTCACCCCAAAAACCATTACTCCTAAACGCATACATATGGACATAATAAAACATAATAGAATAAAATAAAATTATAGTTATAAAATAAAACTTACCTGATCAATATCATATCCCAAATTTAGTTTGACAACATTTTCAAATAAAAATATAGAAAAATAAGAAAAAAAACTAACGCAAATAACTTTGACGCTGGTTCTCGTCGATATCCGATGGCAAAATCGTCGGCATTCCCGGTACAAACGACTTTGCCGTGCTCCAGCGCGATTTACGCCTCTGTTCACGTGCTTGCGCTTTAGCGTCGTCTTCCGCATTGGGTTCAGTCTTTATGCCAGCTGTAATATATTCATACGTCATTTTATTCCATTACTTTCATTTTCAATAAATAAATAATGAAAAACGAACGTTCTGGTTTCACCAAAAGCAACTGCTCATTGTATCCACCCGAGTTCGCTTTCAGCTTTTCACCCGCCTGCTGTTTCATACGAATTATAGCAGCAGCACGCGCGGCGGCCTCTGCGACGGCACTCATTGGATTGCTGGAATCCCCCTTTGCGGGAGATTTTGATCGACTAGTGCTTCCTAAAGTTCAAACATTTATTATTGTAAAACATTAAAAAAGATAAAAATTGAAAAAAAACATAACTCAAAAAATGAAACGTTGTTGACATTAAAAACATAAGTAAATGAAAATAAATATTCATATGATAATAGAAAAAATTAACAAAAATCAAATGGAAAAACAATGATTTATTTAGGGGAGAAGGGAGGCATGCCAACCCACCAAAAAAATAAGTAAAATTTGTAAAAATTTAAAAAGTAAAAATGGAAATGTTTTGGGTCTGCCCCCCTCTCATTCGCAAAATCCTAGATACGCCAACAAACAAATATGAGCAAGAATTAAAGCACATACGTTTTCGTTTCTTTCCACGCTCGTAACTGGGTGAGCGTCGGCTGGACCGTTCACAGCTCCTGGAACGCTTGCGATGTCGTTTCCTCTCCGAAGATCGTGAACGCGAACGTTTCGAATAAGAACGGCTTCTCGAGCGCCTTCGACGTGCAGAAGACTTTGCTGAACTTTCCATTAGTTTTATGTCAGGTTTCGATTCTAAATGCGATAAATTGCAAGTAGTGTTGTGTTTGGTTCAGGAATCAACTTTCGAAAAAATACAGTAAATTAGGAAAAAATGATCAAAATGCAACTTCGACCACCAATTCGCTTCAAACCTTCAAAATTACTTTAATTTCACGTTGGTTACATTAGTCGAAATTTCCGTTTTACCAACATCACAACACTAATCACAATTTCCATACACTTATCTATGTATTAAAACAATTTGTTATCTAAAAAAATAAACGCAAAATAAATATTGTACCATCTTCATACGATGTATCAACAGGCTCAAATTTTGGCGGAAAATTGGAGACCGCATTGCTATCGCCACCTTCTTCCACCGCAGCTCCCCACTTTCGAACAAATGGCAAAGGCTCCATATTGCCACCAGTCTGGCTTTTTCGTGAAGACATGCTTTCAGAACTGAGAAAACAGCTAAATCTTGATGAAAAACAGAAAAATATATTTCTGAATAAAAAAATAGAAAGCTAGCAGAGCAACTAGCACTAAAATATTTTTTATATTATTTCATATTTTTATTGTGCAAAAAATAAACAACAAAACAATAAATAAAAACAGCAAATCACAAGTTAAACTTCGCCGCATTCCACTATCGTCACCTAAAAATGGTATCCACAATAAATGAAAATAATATTTTCCACCTGCCAGATTTTTTTATTTGGTCCCCCTTTGGTCATTTTTTTGACAAAATGGCCTTTGGTCATTTCGCGGTTTAATTTTCGTTTTTTGACCCCCAAGCGGAGCGAAGAGAGAGAAAGAGAGAAGGGTGGATACAAATACCCAACTCCTGGCCTGAGCATAATTCACAATGAAAAAAAAGAAGCTTTTAAATTTACCTGCATGCTCGGTTTACCAGAAGAATTGCCTTGTTGTTCAACTTGCTTAACAATATTCATTCCCTCAACAACATGTCCGAAAACAACGTGCTTGTTGTCCAACCAATCCGTTTTCTCCGTGCAAATAAAAAACTGGGAGCCATTCGTGTTCGGACCACAATTCGCCATTGAAACCGTGCCGGGCATCACGTGCTTTAGCTGAAAAAAAATCAAAAACTTTTATTTGCAATGACAATAAATTGTTACGCTATAAAAATCAAGCCAAAAAATTAATAACCATTGTATGAAACATAAAACAAGTAAGGGAGGGTCCAAATTTTCAAACGCTCATTCCTGGCTAAATTTTTTTCACTTGGAGCCAGTGAAAACTGGCTCCCAGACATCGGGGGAGAAAACTGAGTTTTCTTTTTGGTTTTTGGAACGCCCTCATCGAGCCTTCTTTTGGCAATATCAGATCAATAAAACTTTTAATTTGTTAGCAGAAAAGCAATTTTAAAGAACATTTTTTGACCTTCGGCCATTAAAAATATAATTTTTAAATATATAATTTGGCAATAATTCCACAAAATGTTGTTCAATTTAAAAAAAAGTTTTTCCGAAATATTTTTCAAACTTTTTTTTAATTATTTTTGAAGAAAGAAAAACAACGTAAAAAACATCAACAAAATACCTGAAAGTTTTCGTCGTCAAATTTTACGCCGTAAATCGACTTTCCGCCGGTTCCGTCACCTTGAGTGAAATCGCCTCCTTGTAGCATAAATTTAGGGATTATTCGATGAAATTTGGAGCCCTCAAAGCCGTAGCCCTTCTCGCCAGTGCAAAGTGCCCGAAAGTTTTCAGCCGTTTTCGGCACGACGTCAGATCGAAGTTCGATAATAATTCTTCCAATATATCTAAAAAATTGTGTCGACATAAAGAGATAATTTAAAAAAACATTTCAAAATGCGAACCTAATACCTATCTTGATGCCCAAGTAAACTTTTGGTAACACTGCTTTTGCCGGTCCCTTCTCCGCCTCGTCCCCACTAGTACCCTCCATCGCTTCGTCGTCTCCGTCTGGACGTCTCTTCGGCTCGCCCTGACCACTTCCATACCCGTACTGTTTCAGCCACTCGTCGTCCGCCCACACTGGTCGGGAACTTCGCTCGTTGGCCTTCGGCGGGCGAGCAAAGTTGACGCGAATTGTACGTCCGTATATTTCCGAGTCATTCATATTATCTATAGCAGCAGCGGCATCTTCGGAGAGCTCAAATTCGACGAATCTAAAATCGTTCAATAAATTATTTCAATTTCTGTAGTAATTCAGAAAAATAGCTAAATTTAACATTTTTCCGGATGGTCCAAATTTCAAAAATATCATTTTCAAAGAAATCCCTTGAAATTTATATACCCAGAGCCCGAACAAAAGTGAGAGAAAACTCATTTTTTGTCCGAGCTGTTAAACTTTTTGCTATTATAAAATCTACCTCTCAATATTTTCAGACATAAAATTAACAAATTAAAAATTGATAGCCACTTTTGCATAAAGCATCCAGCCTAATGCCGTTTTTGTCGCCAGTGAAGATCCGTTTACTTATCTTTATTTTATGTTATCTAACTATTATCGGTACTGTTGTTTGTTTGTTTTTCTCGCGTTCGTTTGTACGACGTAACAAAAATTTTTTTTAGCAAAATATAACCCAAATCCTCTCCGTTTTCCAGTTTCGTGATCAATCGGAATGGAAACTCCAACTATTTCGCCGAAAGGAATAAATGCCATTGTGAGAACCTTTTCATTTACATCTTCGCCAAACCCACTGACATAAATTGTACGCTTACGGTTATGAGGAAAGTTAGTTGCGTAGGACATCTGAAATCGTATAAGTAAAAGAAAAATATTATGTAAAAAAGCCTAAACAGACCAAGATATAATACAATATGGTAAGAAAATTCGCAAAATTTTTTTTGACGCGCCGCGTGACCGCGCCTCGAGCGCGGTAGCGACGTGTCGCGCGTCAAAAATTTTATCAGATTCGGAATCAGCGCATCAAATTACCTACTAGGAAACATTTTCAGGACAAAAATTGGAAAAAAAAATTCATGAAAAAATCCTATAGTTTGGGGGGGGGGGGGCTAAACAGCAATAGTAACAAAATTTGACTCTTCTGCGGTACTTGATTACTCTCCCCTTCCCCGATCAATTCATCGGGGAAGGGGAGAGTAAACGATTCTTCTATTTTCGAGTGGCTCGCCACGACAATTAAAAATTCAACTTTTTTTTCTCGTCATTTGCTGTTTCTTTTTTATTAAATCTGCACATTCCTATTCAATAACGTACTACCTAACTCCATTCTCGTACTTTCTCGCCATTACGGTTTTAATGAGATGTGGGGTCGGACAGCCATGCCCCGGGCATGGCATGATGCCCATGCCTTTTCAGAAATTGAATTTGATTCAGTTGAGTGTCATTCTATGCAGTCATATTTTTAAATTTTTGGCGTAATGTTCACATAAAATTTCAAAAGCATCTTTTGCGCTAAAAGAAAAATAATTATTCAATCCGCTTGCAAGCGGAGCTCCTCGATCTCACAACCAGTGTTTTCAGAGTTAATTTAATCGTAGCTAAGTTAAATTAATGTTGAAAAAACTGATATTAATGCTTTTGGAGTTGTTAAGGAATATGGTTACCACCCGGAATCACCCAAAAACAGCTCTATATGTTTCCAAACGTGCTAAAAACGATAGAAACAGCAAAAAGTATTCTACAATTATACCACATTTTTGAGCAATAAATTGGCGAATGTGGGACCACGACCGTTTTGCACATATCAGATGTTATTCGATTGCTGATGATGCACGGATTCAATTTTTTAGCAAAACATCCATTTTCCCCTCCATAAAGGCCAGAAAACCACAGGGAACCAAGGTAATGTGATTTCTAGAAAATACCATGAAATTTAAATTTTCTCCAAAACGCTTTAAATTCGCAAAAATCGATTAAATATTAGGGAAATGGGCGAGACTACAGAATAGAGCCCGTCGAATTTAACGACACCGATTCAAAAGGTCTCGTCAAGAGGATTCAGAAAATAAATACATTTGTACCCCCGAAATAAACCACTGAGAAGTTATGGTACTTTGAACTTTTGTATGTATTTTCTGAATCCTATCGACGAGACCTCTCGAATGACACCATCCGCGTTGCTAAATTCGACGAGCTCTATTCTGTAGTCTTGCCGGGAAATGTATTGTGTGGCATTAAAAATGCATCGTCATAGATGTTTCAGCGATTTGAAGAAAAAAAAGAATTTTTGATATTTTCTTAAAATCGCACTCCCCCCTGTGGTTTTCTGGCCTTTATGGAGTGGAAAATGGATATGTTTTGCGTTTCCGAAAAAAATTGATTAGCTATATGGTGTCCGTTCATCATCAGCATTCGAATGACATGATATGTGCGAAACGGTCGTGGTCACACATTCGACAATTTTCCCCAAAATTGTTTATATAAACTTGTTATTAGACAACTTGAGCAATTTCAATTTTGGCAATATTATATCGAATTTGACTAGTAATTAGCCACGCAAATTATTATAAAAGCGAATGAATAAAATTCAATAAAGCTCCCGAATTTACCGTTTTCAAATAGTCAATAAATTAATTTAGAAACTAATTTTCTTCATTCATACGACCGCTGTTTGATACGTGCCGAATTCTTTGATATTTTACAATGAGTAAGACGCACCCACCCGAGCTCAAGAAGTACATGGACAAGCACATCCATTTTAAACTCAATGGCAACAGGTTTTCATATTTTTTACTCATTTTTTAGGTTCTTACGTATTATCGGGCCACAGGAATTTTTAATGATTTTTTTGTTTTTTGGTTCGAATTTACTAATGTTTTTACTGATTTGTATTTTTTGACATTTTTACTTTGGATGGGGTATAGGAATCTCCAACACGCGTTGAAGCTTTAGACTTCAACGCGTATTTAGGGGGTCGTTATACCCCACCCCCAATGACAATGCTAAAAACTACAAAAACATTTAAAAAATCGTAAGAACCTTTAATTTATATCAAAGAATTATTGTTTGTTGATTTTAAATGAAATTTTGTTTAGAAACGTTTCGGGTATTCTTCGCGGATTCGATCCATTTATGAATATTGTTGTGGAAGACGCCGTTGAGGATGTGAAGGTATTTTCAAATATTTATGTTCTAAGACGATTTTGAACATTTTTTAAATTAAGAGTTTATTTTTATTCGAGGTTATTATATTTTAATATATATTTTATTTTTAAACTTCGAACTCAACCCACTTTCAATTTCTGTAGCAAAATGTACGTTTTTCGCAGAGAAAAAAGTGCTTTAAATTGTTTTTTCATATAGTGCTTATCCACTGTTAATTTGGCGATGAACTGATGTTTTGTTAGTCAAGAAATTTGCAAAAATTCTATTTTTAACGTGTTTTCGAAGAAAACAAGTCTGCTCGAAAATATTTTTAAAAATTCGCTTTTTGGAAGGGTATTCGACGAGGAGGGTATTCATTCTAAGAAATGTTAACAGTGGAGAAAATAAAAATTACTACAATTTTTACAAAGCACAAATAAAAAATTGGTGGAAAAAACAATTAAATGGTTTTAATTTTAGAGCGGCGAATCCCGCCAAATCGGCATGGTCGTCATTCGAGGAAATTCAATAGTGATTATGGAGCCTAAGGAGCGCGTTCAGTAGCGAGAAGCAGGTCGGATTTGAAAATGTTGTGTACCATGTGTTTAATCTCATTTTTCGTCGTTGTTAATGCATATTTGAAGTTTTTTGTTTGCCGATAAAGAAAGTCTCCTATTTTTATTTCTCTTCTTCTTATACATATTTACACTAAAACAATAAGTTACAACATCAATAAAAAAAGTGAATGTGGTATTAATAAAAATCAAAAATTCGGATATGAAAAAAAGTTTTTTTAACAAAAAAAATGAAATTAATTTTAATTTGGAATCTCCAAATTTGGCCATTTTTGTTGCCATTTTTTTTCGTTTGGCAATCGGAACGGATAAATCTGGGGGGGGGGGAAAGTCAATCCTTTTAAAAAGCTTAACTTTCATTTGGCCTCCATTTTGCACTTTAATAACCTAGATGTGAAATCCTAGAATAAATTAATGGTAATGTGTAAGTAAGACACCTATTTGTAATGAAGAGGAACTTCAACAACACTTAGATTCACTAAATACTTCCTCAATAAGAATTATGTATGTACGTGGATTTTTAAATGTTGACCATTTTCCGAAAAGAAATGTTTCAAAGAAGCAAATATGTACCGCGCTTCCTTCGCTAAATTTGAAATATGCGTCATAACCAATGCTTTTTGGGACATAATTCGTCTAAGGCGCAACAACTCGAGTTTCGCGCTAGTGGCGGTATTGGCGTGGTGGACCGGTAGGATATCGTACTGGACCGTTCGCGTATCATATGACTGCTCTCCTCCAGCCTTTGCCGGAAGCTGATGCTCAATTGGCGCGATGAATTGGTCTTAGAGAGTACACTTTTGTCATAGACGTGTGTGGTCAAGTAGAAGGCATTGAATGCAAACTAGAAATGTAAAAATATTACAAATCGTCATTTAATAGGCTTTTCCATGCAGTACAGGACGTTTTAATTTTTTGCAAAATTTTTATCAAATATAGTTTTATATAACTTATAAAATCTTCCCCAAGGCTTAGCTTAAGGTTAAGGCTCGGGCTCCGCACACTGCGAGACTTGCCTAATCGCCTAAGCCTTAGGCTCCCCATAGTACACGACTTTGTTTTTTACATTACATAAAATCGTTATATAAATTAGTTGGCGCCAAACACCCTACTCCGTTTTCCATGTGTTATGTATGTAGGTTGGTTAAATTATTGTTATATGGATATTTAAAAATTACCTGAGCGAAGAACATCGCGTGGGACAGTTCAACAATTATGGCAATTGTTTCGACGCTGCCTCCCCAGTTGAAATTAACATTGAAAACGGTTAGTATGCGTAATAGATTTTCTGGAGCATTCAACATTATGATCGACAATGTTACAATCACAAAACGGCAGAACATTTGTTTCTAAAAAGGTGACGTACATATGTATGTAATACATGCTGTGTAGTGGATTATTTAACTAAGTTTCTGCTTATTTCCATTTAAAAAATCATTAAGAAAATTACCGGTTCAATATTTGGCCGGTTGATAACGATTTGTAACATGGGATCCGATTGTTTGGGTCTTCGTCGACAAAGCACAATGATGTCCATGTAGAGCACCAAAGCGGTGGGAACGACAAACGAAATCGAAATGTCGAACAGTTGATGTACTCTATTTAATGTCTAAATTTTTTTTTGTCTTATTTAAATTCATGGTGATTGATTGAAAGCTGCTTTGAAATCTTGAGGAATACATGCATAACATAAATATGTACGTTGAATTCCTGTCGGCATCCGCCTTCTTTAGTCCGTAGCTACCACTCGTCTTCGGTGCTCAAGAGCTCGTATCGCGGTTGGTCTTGGTGCGAGTAGCGCCACTTGCCAATCCTCCATAGTGTAGTATACTGTAAGGGTCGTGTAGTCGCCAAATACCGTAAACCCGACATAAACAGCCAACACCACATACTCTGTGTGTAGGCGGTGTGAATTGAGAACAGAATTAACTAAAGTTTGAAAATATTCATATGTATATTTAACTTTGATTTGAAAAATTGTAGTGGAATATTTAAAAAGTTTTTTCGATGCTTTTAAAATGTATTATATGTATTTTGACGAATTTTTTACCTTGCATAAAATTTTTTGTACATTTTCCGAAAGAATGGAAATGGCGCTAGTGAGTGTGAAATGCATGAGCAGCGAGATCAACGCGATTAAATCGGATGCGGCCATGGCACACAAGCATATGCCAATTCCATTTCGGTACTAAAAATTAATTTCTATATCACGCTATTTTGATTATTTTCATAATAAAAATTTTATAATCATGCTTATTAATTTGTAAATTAAATCCGATGTAATCATTTTTTAATAGAAAATACAAATTCACGAAAAATTTAATTAGTGTATGATTACATTTTAGCAGAAATTTTAAGAATTTTGAGAGATATTATTTCACAATCATTTCCTTCATAATACCACAATTTTTGTGGATATTAAAACTTTTGCAAACAATTTCCAATTTTTTACACCCAAACATATAATAACGTTTATGCGTTTAATCTAAACTCACCATAAAAATAGATTGTTGTTTCACGTTGTGTTTTGTGATTATTGACCAAAATAAAAATTGTTTTGTTTTCATTTGCGCAAAATTAATAAATTTGCAAATTGTTTTTTTAATTATTTTATTTGGAAAATGATTGGAAATCTTGCAAAGTTTATTTCCAATTTCTAAAAAGTGGACTAAAAATCGAGAATTAGCGTAAATAAATATGACCTTTAAACGAATTGGAGTACATTTATTTAATGCACTATTTGCTTTCGTAAACCTTACAAATCTTCAGTAAACTTTTGTGCCAAAATGTTAAACATTAAAGCCCATTTTCAAATAAAATTAAGAATTAATTTATGCAATTTTCGCACTATTATTAACCGGTGGTTATACTGTCTTTTTTCAATTAGCTGCGGGTATTTAATCTATAAATAATATTGTACTTTTACGCTAGATTTTTTATTATTATTTATAGCTATCAATGAATATATGGTAAAAAATGAAAAAAATGAAAAACAAATCTCATCTGTATGTTGTTCGCCAAATGTTCTAAGCAATATCGGCTTGTTTACTTATTGCTTTTACGGTTTTACGTAGAAAAAAAAACGATTGGGATTTAAAAAAAGCTAAAATGTGTTCCATGTTCTCTTCGCTCACGAATAAACAAATGCGTTTGAGCGCGGATTTTTTTTGTGACGTTAGAATCGGGTAAATAAACTGAATTTTTTATACAAAACAAGTCAATGCAAAAACTAATCCAAAAGCTTATTTGTTTAACTTTCGAAGAAGTCGATTAGCTCATCGAACATGAAAACATTTACTCTCATCGGTCACAAAAACATAAACAACTCATTAAAAAACCCTTAAAGATCTGCTCCTAAAAACGTGTTTGTTATTGGTTTCTTTAAAGAAATATTTAAAAATCAGTGGCGTATTTAGAATTTGTAATTGGGATTCCAAAATCAAAAATTTTGCATTAAATTTTGCGAATGGGAGGGGGCAGGATCCAAAAACTTCAATTTTTACCTCCGATACATTTTAAAAAATCCGCAATTTTTCGTGGGGGAGGGCATGTCTCCCTCCTAAATACGCCACTACCCTTTCATTTTTCCTAATACGTTGTTGAACCATTTGGTTTGTTTTGTCAATAAAAAATTGAAGAAAATAGCTTAAAATTTCAACGCTCTACCTAGTTAAAATAAACCCCAAAGTTTATATATGAAACAAAAAATTTATACATATGTATGCAATGTGCGTAGCCAAAAAAAATTTCGAGGGGGGGGGCCCAAAACCAAAAAAATGTTCAAAATCAGAGAGCAAAAACATTTTTTTCTAATACTTGGAAAAAGTGAAAAATTGTACTTCACATTTTCATTTTTTGGGGGAGGGAGGGCATGGCCCCACCTGCCCCCTCCTCTGGCAACGCCCCCGGTAACGTGTAAAAATCACTCATTAAAATTTTTGGAGTTTTCGGAGAATCCGGTCACCAACTATTTTTACATTTTTTTATG
>SAUE01000058.1:264905-290701 GCA_009724625.1 Deladenus siricidicola
TATTGTTTTTTGTTCGGAAACTTGGTGGATGCCATCAAAAATATTTGAAATAGGCATTATGTTTTAATAAATTTCGATTTCGCCACGGGACTTTCTATCAACACTTTTTCCACTAAGTGAACTTGGTAAGTCAGTTGCAAGGAAGTAACTCAAAAAAGTTGAAAATTGGCATTGGAGCGACAAAAAAAGTTGAGGACAAACAGTGTTAGCGGAATAAATAGAGATTTATGTTTTGAGGTTACAGGTGTCCGTGTAGCTCAACTGGTAGAGCAGTCGCCCGGTTTGTGATGGATGTGGGTCCGATTCCCACCACGGTCAATTACCTTTTCCAGACATAACAAACAGAAATCATGTTAAGGCTGTAAAATAATTTTCAATTTAAAAAGGTTGGAAAAAAACTTAACAACGTTTTCCTATACATATATCAAATATACAACAAAATGGCAATTTTTGAAAATGCGTAAATTACTATGTCTAATATCCAGCCGGTTCACTTTCCGTGCCTTTGCGATAATCGCTGTTCGCGAATACGGTGCCGTTTACTGTACGATGCACGGCGGTGATTACTGTAATCGGCCGAGTAGGAAAGAAACTGTGGCCGCGCTGTCTTAGTGCGTCAATGTACCTCTGAAAATCAAAACTTCTTTTATATTGGAAGTACGATAAATTGCGATAAAAATTTGAAAAAAAAATTTACCCTCGGCCAATTAGTCTCCTGATAAGTGATATTAGGCTTCAATTGGTTGTGAAGACGTGGAAAATCAATAGCTTGCTTTACGTTGTATTTCGAATTTAAGACATGAAAGGCCGCTCCAGCCACTCCTGAAATGATAGTGGAGCCGCCGGCGCCACCAATTGCCAGTACTTCCTAGAAGAAACGAAAAATTCATCAGATATCAGACAATTTCGCTATTTTTAAACAGGAAATTCCATCGTGCATAAGTCCATTTTACCAGAGTATCAACAAAATTAAATTAAAAAACCTTTGTTTTCGTGTTAAAAGCCACAAGCGGACTCATTGAACTCATTGGGCGCTTGCCGGGACGAATATAATTTGCCGGAGTTGGCGGAAATCCGAAATAATTTGGATGTCCTGGAGAGGAAAAGTCGTCCATTTGGTCGTTCCATAAAACTCCCGTCGATTCCGACATCACTAACGCTCCCAAACTAAAACACAGGAGTCTACAACTTTTTGAAGGAGCAATCACTTCGCACAAAAGCAAATATTATTTAAACTAATAATCTCACATCAGGTTGATCGTTGACGTCACTGCCACGGCGTTACCATGTTTGTCCACAACGCTGATGTGTGTTGTGCCGTGGTCGTCGGCAGCACCGTTAAAATCTCCACCATAGTAGGCGTCTGGGTGGGTTTGCGGCGTTATCCTCGACCTCAAAAAACGAAAACGGTACATTTTCAAAAATAGCTTCGAAAATCACTTAATAAATAAATAATTTACTTGCATCTCAAAAAAATTTATAATCAGAAGCTGTACCGAATATACTTTGCCCATTCGGGTGAGGTGATTTGTTTCGCGAGTTTTGACGCATTGCCCACAAAATCCATATCGCCCAATTCGCTGCGGATGGCGTACGAAAACTTTGACGCTTCGAGATAACTGTGGTAAAGGTTCAAATTGCCATCAAAAGTACTGAGATTGAACGGAATTCTAAAGCTTTGAAATGGTATAGCTACATTTTTGTAATACATACAAACGAATTTATCCCAGCCATTCAGCATCGCGATTGCCAATTTAAATTAAGATTTAGAACAAATCGGTCTCCCATTGACTCTTATCCGAATAAATAAGTTTAAAAAAGGTTAACTTGCCCATCCAAAATGTTAAGAATTCCTTGAGCAACAGCCGAGCCCGACGGTGGTGGAGGGCCGCAAACTTGCCGATCACCCAGCTTTGTATAAATAATGTCGTTACCTTCGCGAATTTTCGATCTATAATTTGCAAAGTCCGCCAACGTTAGAAGGCCACCTATAACGTAGTTCAAGTTAAGCTATCTTATCCGCCGAAATTCTTTACCATATTGCCTGAATTCAGCGACCATTTGTCGAGTTAAGTTTCCGCTGTAGAAATCACGAACTGGATCATTTGAGTTGGCAAGTATTTTCAATGTGTTCACAAAATTTTTCCTAAAAAATGAATATTCAAAAGAAAATGTATAACAAAACGGAAAGGTACCTCGTCCTAATTTGCTCGCCAACATTGTAAATTTTTCGCGTTCTCGGATTTATGAAATGTGAGCGCATAGTTTTTTCATTCAGAATTCTGTTTTCGTTTTGTTTGAGAGAGGAGGCAAGCGCGTGCGATGTTGGATAGCCTAAAGCAATGTAACCGCACATTTTTGTAAGTATTTTTTGCAATAAAAATATAATATTTACTAAAAACGACTTAAACTTCATTTCAACTACCTTCCTCCATGAGCTGGATGGTAGGTTGCATTAGAGATCGCCATGGAATCTTACGGCTACTAAAATTAATGTAGGCCGACCAAAGACCGTGTAGTTCACCCGGTACAGCTATCGCTTTCCACCCTAAAACATACATATTATAAATTAATGATACATATTGTGCAAAAGCCAAACAACGAAATACCGTATCGCGATTCGTCCCAGTGATCCTTGTACATGTTTTCTGTGGCGGCGGCCGGCGCCATTTCTCGCGCATCCACTACAGAGCAACTCTTTGACGATCTGGCAATATACATATATAAATACATTTTTGCATATTTAAATCACTCAACGTATTCCGGCTGACAACTACATTTTCAATCGAAGTTTACCAGAAATACAAATAAGATAAGTAAGGTTAATAGAATTTAAAAAAATTACGCATTGTAAATGGTCATAAAGTGGCCGCCACCCAGGCCGGCCGACTGGGTGTCCATCACGCCAATGCAAAAAAGCGTGGCGATCGCCGAATCGACGGCATTACCACCCTGCAGTAGAATGTCTCTAAATACATATTGAATATTTTTAGGTATATCTTTTCACTAAATTACCGGCCAACGTCCGAACAGATTTCATTATCGGCTGCGACGGCCGCCGTGGAATATTCGCCCAAGAGACTGTGCGAGGGCCTTGGCCATTCTGGCAATTTATTTGGATCCTAAATGAAACAATTTAATTAATAAATGCCGTTGGCCTTTATAGCTAATTTTTAAATTTAATTAAATAAAACAACAAATAATACATCTAGTGCTGGACAAAATTTTTACTGAAAATGGGTGTTTGGTGAATTTAATTTTGATGCAAAGTCCTCAAATAGCAATATATTTTTACGTAATAGTTAGATGTAAAATTTTTATACACACTGTACTACACATATATCGTATCATATATCGTTTTTCCGATTATAATTTTTTCCAGCAATGCTATCTGACAATTTTTCGTTTTCCCGCCACGAAAAGAAAGATACTGTAGAGAAAAAAGTTAAAGAAAAACCTTGCCGAAAAATTGGCGAAAAACGCCGGCACTGTGGGAATTTACAAGCCGAGAAGTGAGAAGTAATAATAATATATGAAGAACTACTACATGAAAATATGTATTCAAACCAGTTCGTTCAAAATTTTAATGTGGAAAAAATGTTTTGAAAATAAACTCACAGCCCTGATGAGTTTGTAGTAGAGAACTCCGAATAAGGCGGTAAGAATTATGAACGAGAATATGCATAGAAGCCCGACAATTCCCACTACCGAAGCACGTCTAATAAAATAACACTAGGAATTATCCCCGTTATTTATGTAGAAGATTAAAAATCAAACGTTCTCTTCACATTTTTTCCAAAAATATAACGTTTAAAACTTCGATGATCGGAGTTATAGTTAATCAATTAATGTTATGATTGAACATTTAAAATTTTTGCGCAATTTTTTTAATTCTTTTAGACCATGGTTAGATTGTGATTTTTTGTTTTTTATTTCCAAAATCAGTGTTCTCTCACACATATTCTATTTATATCACTTGAAAATTCTTACGGCGAAAGACGAGATTTTGTGAAGACGCCCGTAATGGGAGTCGCATCGATGTCTTCATGTAGAAGTGGCTGAACGGACTCTGCACTGCCGGAATGCGCTTCGCTCAGCATATCCGCCAATTCACCGAACAGAAAACTGTCCTAAACATATTAAAAGCCATTGCTGAAAATATTAGAGATTTATGTCGGAAAAGAGTGGCCCAAAAATCTGTCAATACCTCAACTACAGCAAAAAAATACGCAAAATGAAAAATTGAGTTAAATGCCTTGACAAAAATTAAGATATTTTGTTGAATTTTTCTCAAAGCTATTAAAAATTGAATTTTTTCAAAGGCATGGAAAATTATCGATAACATAAATTTCTTATCTTTGAAGCAATGTTTTTCGGTGCATTCATTTTATCAATTTTTAAAATAAATACTCCGCAAAAAATCGAACCAAGTAATCGAGTTTAGTGTTCTGCTCTCGATGATCAAAATTGTTGGGGCGAAGAAGACGCAAACCCCAGCAGTTTTGCTCAGTTTTTAATCCAAAATTACCATATTTTTTTAATTCAAGAGTGAAGCAAGTTTAACTTAATATTAACTCACACGCATCACGTAAAATTTTATCAGTGCAATTTCTACCACGAAGATAGTTCACACAACCGCCCGTAGCCCGCGTTAGTCTACCCCCTAGGTGTTAGACTTAATCTTTTTTTACCCAACGATATTTTCATATCCGATCTGAATACGTTTTTGGAATTTATTTTTGAAATCATGTGCAAATGGCATATAATAAAAGTCATTCTAGGGTACAAAAGTTTTTACATATTGTGTTAACAGCCGTCCCACCATAAGCTGTTGTGGGCTAATTGGTATGAGTTGACACCCAAACAAGGAATATTTTTAGAGAAATATGTTTATTTATTTTATTTAAAAAAGAAAAAAGATGAAGGAAAAATTGAAAAGATGGAAATCCAAACAACAATTGTGCGCAGCGCACAGTAAGTAATATGATGCAATCGGTGTTGTTTTAAATATTCAATTTCTCAAAATAATTTTTTGCATATTGTATACATATACATTTATGTATATATATATTTTTTATGCACATATTTCTGGATTTCTATAAAAAAGCATGTAAAAACTTTAAATTTTCGACGAGATTTTTTTATTTCCAAAAACCATTGGTAAAATCGTAATGTTTTGCAGAATAGAAACCTACAAATTGCTCAGCAATATCATAAAATCTTTATAACGTCTTTTTTATAGTAAATCCTTGTCATAAAATGGATATTTCAAATTTTTTGCTCAATTTTTTGTTCAAAAAAGAATTCAAAATTATAAATTTTATTTATTTACTCAAAACACCAAAAATACGTAATACAATTAATTTCACACATGCCACAGAAAAAGCCTTCCAAAAATATGACATGGGGATTTGAAAATCTCCGTGCAAAACCCAAACAAACAAAAATCTGGGTTCTTTTATGATATCGGACCACAAAAATATCCGTTAATGATGTTTTTAGGTTCGAATTCAACGATAATGTTCGAATCTAATCGTAATTACTTAACTGAATTTCAGCAAAAAACATTTAAATTCGAATTCCCCGTGCCAAAAAATCTAAAAACATATTTAAAAATTTTTTGGCGTCCGATATCATAAAAGTACCAAAATCTATAGTAAGCACTTACGGTAATATAGTAAAATCGGCCTCCATAAATAAGCTAATAAAAAATATACAACCCTAGTCATTTCGGACTATTCTAAGAGAATTGCATCGGGTACACCTTCGTAAGCACTAAAAACTAAGCTAAAAATTAAAGGTTCACTTAAAAGTTTATGATTAAAATTATAGACAATGGTTTTAATTTCAAAAACCACTTTCAATAAGTTTGAATTGAATTCAGTTTGAACTAAAAAAATTTCAGCTTAACAGATTGGAAAAAATCCTCTCCCGATTTTTTCAATTCTTTTCGAGATGAATAAATTATTACAAAAAAATAAAGAGTAGCCCCAAATCCATTACGCTTTATTGCTAAAAATTTTGTTGTCTGGACGTGTGCAGTTAGTAGCTGATTGGCCTCTTCTCCGAGAAGAAAGATCGCAACATCAGAACCTGAAATAAGGTAAAATGTTCCACATTATTAAAAAAATGAAAAAATTGACATAAAAAATAAACAAAGCTCACACAGCTCCACATAATTAGAGGTGCACCCCATTTTTGAGGGATTTTGAATTATTTTTTTGTAATTATTTCCGTCCAATTATTTAATATTTGGAAAATGCAATAAATCTTCGCAATATTTGTGCCATTATAGGTTTGTGAGGTGCTCTTTCCAAATACAAAAAAGTAGCTGAAAATAAATATTCACAAGAAAATTCAAAATCCCTCAAAAATAGGGTGGACTTATAATTATGCGGAGTATTAAGCTTTGTTTGTTTTTTAATGCAATTATATGCGGAAATACACGCGTACCTGGCCGATGGCAATAATCACAATGACGGCCGTCTGACCAAGCGACCAGAGCAGCACCCGTTCGTTGAGGTCCTCGGCGCGTTTTCGGCCGGTCGCCTCCCGCAGCCGATGGTGGGTCTGGTAATCGTCGATTATGCGTAGGCGGTCGCCGATCGTCGACACCCGACTCTCCAGCAGCGACGTGGCGCCGGTCCTCGGCGCTGGTCGTGCCGGCGAGCCCAAACCCTTGTCGTCGATTTGCCACTGAAAGTAAATAAATTTGGGGTTTAACAAATCGGTCGTTTCGAAAATTTCTACATGCAAAATGTTAAAAAAATTAACTAATTTCAGCATAAAAATAAAAAATTAATCCAAATATAGTTTACTCAAAATCTACACTGCACAAGCGAGCCCTAAAAAGCTAAGCTTTTGCACTTTAATTTTTTTATCTAGCTCAGCCCTCCGCAGTGGTGCCGCCAGAAGGTGAAAGGGAGATCCATCAATGGAATTTTTTTAGAAATTCTTTGGTCTTTCCTTTTCAAAAATTAAAATTTTGACGCTTATCCACATAGAAAAAATGTTTGCTTAAATTCTTCCCTCCATAGAAACCCCACCGCCTCCTCCATCCATTTCCCGACCTTTTTCATTAAAACAGTGCGAAAGCAAAATGGCGGTGAAAATTGGAAAAAAAAACGTACGTCCATGTAAACGACTTTGTGCGTGAAAGTGGAAAATTCATTCGAAAAGCACAATTTGTAGGGACCGGTGACTAGCGCTTTCAGTGTGATGCTGTCCATTTGTTTTCTCGTTTCTTTGTAAATAACTTTGCCGTTGGGATCCTCCATAACCGCGTCAACATCATTTTGACCTCCTGTTATTACCTTAAAATTAGAGATTTGTATTAGTTCTTCAGAATGCAAAATTATGAAAGAAAATGAGTGTGAAAAAATCTGAAAACTTTCACTGAAATAAGAAATGTAAAAAATCACATTAAAATTTAATCTATTTCAAAACTTAAAGAAAATTAATATTTTGAATTTCAAAAAATTACTTGATATTCAACAACAAATTCGGTATCGACTTTAATATCCTCGTAGAAACACTGATTTGCATTATCCGGCAGTTCGAAAGTCAATTCGATTCCAGAATAAACAGCAAATAATGGAAGCAGAAACGCAATTACGAAAAATAGCTTCATTATACGTTCATGAACTTACCTTAATTATTAATTTAATAAATTTAAAAATTTCATTACTATTTTTAACGATATTTCATAAATTACTTTTTTTGCTAAATTTTATACAACGAGTAACTTTATACCGCCAACTACATCAATTAATTATATAGAAAACAATTTTTGAGACGTTCCTGTACAACTTTGTTTTTTGACGAATTCCCAACTATGTATTGTATGCATAAAGCCAAACATACTTGAACCATTTCAAACTCCCAAATAAATCACTAGCATTAATGCAAAGAAATGATTTTTGCAAATCGCAAATATACATATCGCAAATCGCTTGCAAATCGCAAATATATCGCAAATCGCAAACATATCGCAAATTGCAAAAGTAAATTTTTTGTTGATTTTCGACTTTTTTGGGTAATCTAAAAATTAAAATTTTTAAGTGTCTGTCACTTTTCAGCCTAACGCACGGCCACGCTTATTTTTAATCAAATGTAGCAATAACAAAATTTCATCATCGTCCACAAATATGCATTATTTCGTTATTGGCACTTCTTCAGTTTCCCCCTCCCCTGACCAAATTTTTGCTGGTCAATAAAATATTTGAATGTTTTTGAGATTCTCAGAATAGGTTTTATAGGCTGCAAAACGATTCTAGATTACTTTTAGTAACGTCATGGAAAAAACAAATAAAAGAAAGTTAGAGACCCAAGTGAAAATTTCGGTCAGGGGGGAAACTGAAGAAGTACCTCGTTATTAACATTGTTGACGTTAAATTTAGAAGCATGCATAACATGTATTACGAAGAGGACATGGGTCATACCTAAAATGAAAACAACCTAAATGATGTAAGTGTGTAAAACTAGATTCGCCGATTTGCAGCCCACGATTTTTGCTCTGGTTTTACGGATTATACTTTTAGGAAGTTATTCATAATTTTGATCGGCAGCGATGAAATTGCAACCACAGTTATCAATTACCGATTTTAAGCCGAAAATTGTTTTCAACGAATGGTAATCCTACGTTTTAATTACGTAGTGGCGTCAAAAATAACTGGGAAACTTGCTTATCCATATTTATGTTCGGAAAATAAGTACGGTAGAGGAAGTATAAAAAGAAGTTTTTTTATAAACTATGACAGTTCTTAGACTAATTTTTTACACTAGTATTTTACTGGATACTGTAGAGTTTTTATTGCCTATTTATGAGTCATAAATATGCACACAATAAGTTCTCGTCTTTGGCTCCGGTTCAATTTCATTGTTTTTGAGCATGTATGCGATTTGAGTGGAGCCAAAATCGCGAAGATGAGCAAACCGGTGTTTGGCTCCGGTTCAATTTCATTGTTTTTGAACGTGAATCCGATTTTTGTCCAGTAATTGACTTACATGAACTGAAACGAAGCTTGAATCTGCAGTCAACGTAGTCACTAATGAATTCTTTGACTCCTAAGATAAAAATGGAGTCAGCTTCAAAATGATTTAAATCTCTGGATCTTATCTAAAGTTGAAAATTTTGAACAATACGGAATCCAGTTATATGAATTCAGCTCAATTAAAAAACCGAGGTACAATACCAGTGAATTTTTATATTATAACTTTGTATGTGACTATTTTCAAACTGATTATGAAGCATGCGACAAAATTTAGATTTTAGATTTTTGCACTTTAGATTTTTGCATAATTTTACAAATCAGTACCATTATTGGACGTAAATTATGTCTTCTACTATGGAAGTGTGGAATAACACACCTAATTCAACGTTGATCTTTGATTTTTTGCCAGTCGATTTGCGCCAATGGCACCACACCAACGAGCGGTTCATCTGTGTACTTTCAATTTTCACGAATACTATACTCATTATCTTACTGTTGACTGAAAGAAATCAAACCCTCAAAGCATATGCTCGTGTTCTTTTTCAGAATTCCGTTATCGACATTTGTTACACAATCGCGGTGATTGTGACAGAAGTGGTAAGTCTGGATTCCTCTTAATCGATTCCATTTGGTATAAAATACATTGATAATTTTCTTGGTATTTTATTTGTATTTTATTTGTATTTTATTTAATTTCCATTGGTAAACGTTTTCCACAATAACTTCAAATAAAAAATGAAATAAAAGTTTAATTCCAGGGTCGAGTTTGAAATGTTAAAAGTGAAATATTTTTATTTAAAGTTGAAGTGAAAATAAAATATTTTTGAACTTGTACGACTCAAATTTTCGCATTTGTTAACTATTTATAATAGTAAATACTTTAGAATTTTACAAGAGCAATGATGCAAAAAATATTTTTATTTGCAGAAATTAACAAATTATGTAATTTTTTATGAAATTGTAATTAAAGAAATTATTTCAACAATAAAATGGAAATTCATTTTATTGTCGTTGTTCCTGAAATACTTCACCAAAACCTTGGCAGATCCGTTCTTTTGCAGATCCGTTCATTTTCGCATTTCTATTATCTACCAGTCACATATTTCTTCCATTTTTAGCAGATGGAATTTATCGATGGTAGAATGATATTGGTGGTAAACGGCGGATTTTACTATCTCCCCATGGCCTTTCATTACGTCATGGCTGTGTTCTGGACGACGATGTGCGCATCTTCGATTTTAGTGATGCCAATCTTATTCTACTTTAGATACGAGCTTGTTGTAAGGTAAAACTCTTACATTACTTATCGAGTTCCCAAATCCCAATTCATTTTAGAAACCATTTGATGTCGAAATTGAAGTTGGCTGCAATTGCTGCTCCTCTTATTGGCGTGGGGTTGGTTGAAGGATTGTTCGTTCTATTATCTTCTAGTCACAATGACGCAATTCGCCATGAGCTATGTCCGCTTCTGCTGAGTCATCCAATTTGGACCCTGGGTGAAACAGATCTACGCAAATGCATAATTTGCAACAGTGTAACTTTCTAATGTTTATACATATATCCAAATAAAGTCACATAAACAAGTCACACGATTAGTTAAAAAATGATCAATGTAATTAAGGACAACATATGGACAATAATGTATTTGATTGTCGCACTTGTATTCGACTTTCTGATATATGGCACAATGATGTTCACAACAATGCGCGTTCTTGCGGTAATGCAAGAAAATCGTACAAAAATGTCGGAACGTACGATGCGAATGCAACGGCAAATGAATATGATGCTTTTCGTACAGGCATGTATTGCTTTACTTTAGATACGTAATTGCACTCTTTACAGTTTTTAAATGTATGTACGTGTGTATAAATATTATTACAGAACAGCGTAAAAGCTTCTTAATGGTCTTGGTCTTCCTAAATTTATAAATTGAAGAATACTTTGAAAGATCATATTCTATTATCTAATTGGGCGGAATTATCAAAATGTACGTTCAGATGACGCTACCGATATTTTCTTCAATAATCCCAATAACGCTGATGATTGCCTGTCCAGTATTTCGCATAACGATCCCTGGCATGGGAATTCTTGTCACGTTCGCCTTTTCATGGGTGCCGTTAGTCAGTCCTATCACTACAATCTTAATGGTTTCCAACTTTCGCGGTCGTATCATACGGTTTGTGAAGCGTCTGTTAGCCCATTTATGTACCGGACAAACGGATAAAGTAGCAACAACTGATACCAACGTCACGGATACAAACAGCGATCACGTTTTTTCAGTTACTCCAATATAAGATGAAGAATTACAGAAACCCAATTTTTTATTGTACATATTTGCTTAAATAAAATTAGAACTAAGTTTAGAATCGAATTCTAACTTGACACTCAAATTGAGAGTGTATTTTGAGAAATGATTGTATTTTTTTGATATAAGTATTGGTTACACAATTTCAATATTCTTCGTTTATTTTTTCAATCATATATTCAATGTTTATTTTGTCCGTATTGGAAATTAAAGAACATAAACATTATTAATACTGTTAAAAATATTGAAATGCTGCTAAATATTGAATTATTTAATTCGATGCTTTAAAAATTCATATTCTACTCATTTTCAATAATCAAGCTGGAGCCTAAAGCTTCGATGACCCGCTCTGAGTTCCTTGAATTTATTCGAAGAACAGAGGGGTATGGCAGAAGATGTTTGGGGAATCGCAGTTATTTAAAGAATACACGCAAATGACGTAAAATTCGATCAACAAAACAATTAGCAACAAAAATTAAAATTCTTTATGTATGAAATTTTTTATTTTTAACAAAATTAATGACGTATTTAACTTTGACAAAAACAATCAGGAAATATTTTGACTACGTAATTATTATTTTTTGAGTAACTTGCCGATTACCGATTGAAGAATTAAATTGTTACCTTTTTTAACTTCTTAATTAAAATCCCCATATGTTGCAATGATTTTTTAAATATTCTCCGATTGTTTTTGGCCATCATCGGTAAATGTACATTTTTTAATTGTCGATACGTAAAAAATATTATTATTAAAATTTCCGCTACATAATTGTTCCGTACGTTGGCTTCTTCGAATTAACAAAATTTAATTGCTGTATTCATGACAATTTATAAGCTTAAAAATTTGCACGGCAAGTAAAATTTCGTTCATCATATTGCTGCTCTTTATTTAATAATTTTCAATTTTCAATTTTCAATTTTATATGTAAAATAATACAATACATATATGATATAATAATAATATTAAAACTTAAAGTATATAGGGTAATTATTACAGTATCTATCTCACACACACAATAAATTCAATAATTGAATAATTGATGAATTCAATTCAATGCCCCCGTGGCGACATTTATGAAAATAAGTTAACCATTAAGTGAAAGTGGCTTTGAGTCGTAGAGACATTTGATTTTTAAATGCCTTAAAAGAAATACCAGGGCTTAATCCCTTATTCAGAATGTCTAACTGACCGAATCAAAGGGGCTCGTTAAGTGCTAAAGAAATTGACAGGCTCTTGCAATATGACTACGGCACATAGCACAAATAAAATATTGAATTTATTACCATAACACAAATACAATTATGAGAAAAATTCAATTTTTGTTTTTAAAGTAAAGAAATTCACGTCTCGCGTTCAGAAATCTAAGTCCATCTAAAGATAATTCATTTAGTTGATATCGTAACCGATATGAGCATTATTACAATGAGATATGTTGCTACCTACATTAAATGCAACTATGTATGTATAACAATAACACTATGTATGTATGTATAACAATAATAAAATGGTATTTCAACTAACCGGAATAGGTGCGCGGAATGAGTTGCGGCATTTCGCCAAGAGTGTCGAAGGTAAAGTGAAAAGTGTTACTTGTCTATAAAATCGACAATAATTTTTTTTCAATAAAAAATATTCATTGATCTATGTATGTAATGCAAAAAAGTAAAAGTTGAGATGCATTTTTATACAAAATTACCTGAAATTTGTCTTTCTCTACATTTTCTACAACGGCATCCACAGAAACTTCAGCAAAGCGGCCGTCCGTGTAGCATACCTAAACCAAACAAAATAATAAACATATTTCAGCAGTAAACATATTTCATGATGAAATGAAGGCATGCGATACAAATACTACTTGGCTGTTGTAGTGAAGAAGCGAGTTAAGCGCGACAGGGGCGCGGAATAGAACGTCGGTAACGCCCTGACATACGGGCAGACGTTTCCTATAATTTTCTCTTTTATCAAACTTTTATTTATTATTTAACAATACTTCCAAATAGAAATATGTATGTAAATACATTCTCCCAAACAACGTACATCTTTTACAGAGATTTTTGATTTTTAAGAAAAAGTCTTAAAATCCCCAATTATCGAAAGAACGTAACATAGCGCATATATCTACTGCAAAAATTAAATTTTTTGAGATTTGGGTCGGGACTTTTTTACACTTTAATTTTAGCTAAAAAATTAATATGTATTATGTGTTTTTATTTGCTTGGCTCTAATTACATAGTTTCAGTTGGCAGTGCATTAAAAAACTTACGAAAAGTTGGCGATATTTGCCCAAGCGATATCGTAAGCTTCGCGTAGGAGATATCCACCAAAGACAAAGCCATGACAGTTTGTCTGTTCCGGATAGCACATCATTACGGTATCGTGACGTGCTTGCTCCATCCAAAGTTTTCCCGGGGGCAATGGTGCACGCGACGGACTCAAACTCCTATAACTAACCATGTTCTTTCAACTCTCAACTAAGAATTTAAATTTTTTTTGTTTTTTTGTGCCTTTAATAGCCATAACGTCGATTTAAAAACAAAGTTTAATGAGTAAAATATTAACGTAATTTAAATAAATTTTCTGGTTTCAGGGAAAAACAATTTTTTACTTTTTTTACTTTGAATTGTGTCTGATTTTTAAAATATTTTCCAAAAGCGGTTGGTTCGATTCATTTATAAAAAAAGTATTTTTCATAAGTACAATGAAGTTAGTATTACATACATATTAGCAAAATATGTATCCCAAATTTATTGAATATGTATAACAAAATTTCAACTGAGAGACATGTTTTTGTTTACTACCTTATCATAGACACCAATAACAACATCTTTGCACTTTTAACAATAGTGCAAAAGGTCTGCTCGTCTTTTATTTGTTACAAATGGAATTATGATTACCGCCGAGCATTATTAATTATTAAAAATCGCGGCAAAAAAAGCGATCACTAACAAACAACACAATCCCCACCACGTCAAAAGTGCACTAGTGCTAAAACCAATAAATTTACAATGGAAATGAGCTAAAAAATAAAAGTGCACGGTGGTGGTCTGCTTCAAATGTCAAATTTGTTTATTTTTATTTTATTAAGCGTTTTTGTTTCCAATTTTACTGTAATTCACAGTCTCTGTGGTATGGTGGTGAATTTCTGTGGTATGGTGGTGGAATCGCTGTGGTATGATATTTGCTGTTAGACTTTGCTAATATTTTTTCTATACAACGCGATGTGCTCAATTTTATCATTATTTCGAAGACTTCTGTTAAAACTTTTTTAATTACATACATTGTATATGTATAAGCCTTTTTTACAAAGTTTATCAATCGAAATAAAATCATCGACCGACCAACCTTGTAAATCACATTTGGGTTAACTCAAGTGGAAATTATCACGTTTTCAAAGTAAAGGTAGTTTAATTTAAATTACTGTGGTGATATATTAAAAAATTGTGTTAAAAATTTCTTTGGGATAAGTACAAAAAATTTCTTACAATTGATCTAGCGTAGGCATGGTAAGTTCACGGATGAGTGCGTCCTCCTCATCGGTGGGCGCTACTTTGAGCACGGACGTTTTGTCGCGAACAGCGCGGCGATTTTTCGCCTCTAAAACATTATAAAAATACAATATTCTAGAGTTTTCAAAATTTCTAAACTTCTCTTTCACTGATTACTCAGAGTAAATGATATAAATTTTATAAATGGCAAACTTACGTACAGGTTCAAAGTAAATTTAATCTTATTTTGGGGAGAAATGAGAATATTTTTGATATACGTATGATGTCTTTAAACTAATAATATTTTTAACATACGAATTTTGTTTGATATATGTATGAATTTTAATGGTCTTACGTTCGCCCTCCTGAAAGTCTTTCTCCTCGGCCTCGTTACTGAGCACTAGTGGCACGTTCGGTGCGCCGGATTTTCCATCACCGGAGATGGTAACCATAACAAATTTGGCGGTGAGCAAGGGCCGAAGCGGTTGGCCGGCTGTCACTTCGCCCTGCTCCACATGCATGGTTACCTCCATGGAGGAGTTGCCCTGCCAAGACACATAGCCCGTCATAAGGATGTCTTGGTCAGCACGAAATTCCGCATCCGGTGCAACATCTACAAATTAGCAAATAAATATAATAAATATTTTAAATTTTTTGTTTGTGGTTTGTAATACAATAAATCAATTAAAATCAAGTTTATAACCGCCCACCAATTCGGTCAACGCGAGCCGTAACGACGCCAATAGTATGATGGCCGGCTAGAAGCATCGACATATTCGGATCCTGATTATGTTTATATCCGATATACGCTAAAAAATGTAAATTTACAATAATTTCATAATAAAAAAAAGTCAATGTACAATAATTTCATAATCGTAATTAAATCCCTCGTTATCAAGCTGAGAATTAAGAACATTGTAAAATTTGAGTGTTCAATAAGTGTAAAAAACGATATACATATATGTGTATGTATCATTTATAAATTCATGTCCCCACCAACCCTCGCTTTTCCCACTTCGCGCACTCACTTGCGAGAATATCGAGCTCTTCGAGCACGACGCCAAAACGACAGAGTTTATTATTGTGAGAATACATCCGCCAGGTTTGCGCTTGTTGAGTTTGAAGGGGAATAATAGCCTGCTGGAGCCCGATGCTGCGATCGTGTTTGCGAGTCGGATCCAGTTCAATGCTAAAAATTTTATATTCACCATTACAGTTCCATACCAAATTTTGGTGAAATTTTTTTGATAGATAGACAATTATGAATTTTAACGGACGGCAAACTTTGTTAAGTTGTATAAAACATTTCTTAATTTGCTACGGTACAAAACTAATGCTAACTTCTCTGCACCGTACACGACGATGGCGTGCTCGAGCAGCCATTCGCGCACATCGCGGATAGTGGGCAATGGCTCGGCATCCGGCGCTGTAATCGGCTGCGCTTGTGTCGAAGCGCTGCGGTAAAGTTGCGGTGGGGCCGTATCGGGAATGGTTATGACGTTTTTTCCGCTGAGCAACGCTACTGGCACTTTTTGCGCATTACTATGTTTTAGGAGTTGGTTCGCGGAAAGACGCGCGGTTTGTCGCGAGATATTCGAAATCATTGTAATGGATGCACCCCTTTGTTTATCGTTAAAAAATCCAAAGTTTAAAACCTAAATTTGTCACACAATTTTTCTGGCATTTCATAAAATTGTTTTACTCAAAAGTACTCGTCAAAAGTATTTCCATCCATTCCTATGAAATATTTCAAGAAAAATGACAATAACACGAATTTACGTTTCACGGTTGCAATTGAAATGGCAAATACAACTAAACTCAAAATAAAATATTAGGTAGTTCGGAAAGTTCTTGCGTATTTTTCAATTTTGTTTTTTCGCTATATTCAGATCGTGTAAAATGATAACTTATGTAATTTTTAAAGGAGAATGCGAATTTTTATGTTTGGGGATACGCTATCAATGGTAATACGGTAAAACACTCTATTCTTAATCTTGGTAACAAAATAAAGTTAGAAAAGTACAGTAATCTACCATATTTCTAATGACATCATATCCCAAACATTAAAATTAGAAATCTACGTTAAAAATTACATAACATTACGCGGTCTGAATACGATAAAGAGTATGTATGTAATTTATGGACAATTTAAAAAATAGTTATATACTGTAACTTTTAAATACCATATTGCATAAATATCATCTTAAGATTTTCCATTCAAAATTACCCAAGTTCTTTTTAGGATCAATCTCCCTATCTTAGTGGGTTTTTCCAGAAAAAAAAAGCACAAAAAACGAAATCAAAAAGCGCACAATAACCTAATATTTTAAAGCGAGAATAAAACATTTTAAGATGAATTAATCGGTTTGTTAAATAAAAGGGACTGATATCCAGATGTGATCGCCAGATTTTTGCCAAGCAAAAAAAAATTTAAATATAAATTTTTAAAATAAATGATTGGACGAAACTAATTTATTTCGAAGTAATTCAAGAGAATTAATAATGCGACGATAAGTATCGTGTAGTGAGAAAAGTGAATTTTGATTTTAAATCGTTTTCGTATTTTGACAAAAATCTCTTCAAAGTTGATGGGAAATTTAATCAAATTAAAATTTTCATTTACTTTTCTCAAATAAATTTTTTAATTTTATGTCTATATATGTACATACATATATGTACTCTTCTATATACATATGTACATATATGGTTTAAACAAACGTCATTAATTAATAAGGCTAGTCCACGAATAAAACGCGATAAAAATGGAGTTTAAAGGCTACCTTATGTTTAACACTAAGTTTTTAAATATAATCGTATATTTTTGATAACGACTTTTACTCTAATTTAAAAAATACTATTTTTTATTTTCTTTTAGATATGTTTTAATGTATCAATCAACCGACTAGTCGATTTTTTCTTTGCGTATGAATTAGCAATGATCAAACGACGAGAAAATTTTCAAATTTATTTGAAGACATACATTAAAAGTCTTAATTAGTCGTCTAAATATTCAGAAAGTCAAACAAGAAATAAAAGCAAAAGCTCGAGGATTTTTAAAACACATTTTANGGTCCCACAGCGAAATTCCGTGTTCATTTTCGGATTGCGCATAGCAGATATACTATAGCCATCTTCCATGGCGTCGACATACGTAAAATCGTTTATAAAAAATTAACCTTTGATGTTAAATGGTCAATACACCCACCCTGTAAAGGCTCAAGGTTCAATTTTCCTCGTCAAACAATTGTATAACAGAAAAGCCCTTTTTGAGAATTTTTTGCTCAACCAAAATTTATAAATGTTCGTGAAATTTAAAAAATGTTTTGCAAATGAAATTTTTTTGGGTCCAACTCTTCTTATATATACAATCACAAATGGAAACGCAATGGTTTGCACAAATTTAAGTTTTACTGTATTCTATCGTTGTAAAAATCAGTTAATCCCTTTCAAACGCTCAAAGTCACTCAGTAAATTCCAATTGTACAATTTATGTGACGTCGCAATGGAGACATCATGACGAAAATCAATTTTTATTTACAAAATGGGCGGCCACTTTTTTGTTAAATTTAATACAACTTTTTAGGTGGCCCAACGATGTGCACAAAATAAAAACAGAACAAATTCACCGATTTGATTGAATCCATATATTTTCTGCAGTCATTTTTATCGATAACTTTGTTTATGGATACAAACAAAATGCCATAACTTTGTTTTTGGTTTATTTTAGATCCATTAATTTAAATTTTTACAAATATGTGTTATAAAAGGTTTATGATCGTGCAATCTGCAAAGTTTTGTAAAACATTTTCAGCAGAATTTTGAGAATTGCTTTTTTAAAATTGCTATAAAATCGAAGAATTTCACATATTGGTTTTTTTTTACCCAAAAAATCATGGTTTTTTATAAGAAAGAACATTGACGCTCGTCCCTTGTCCTTGTATGGTACAGTACCTCGTTTATTAAAAAAAGTAAGATAAATTATTATATGCACAATTCTAAAAAATCTGTATATCCAAAGAATGCATAAAATCGAAGAAATGATCATAATTCAATTGGACAACTTTTTTTTTTTTCATATTGAAGTAACATTTTGTCAATACTTTAATCGCCAGAGTATGGGAGAACATATGGTGACTGAAAAAAAGTCATATTACAGTTGACATAAACCATTCACATTTCTGAAAAATGAACAATTTCTCTTGAAATTAGTCAATAATTTAACCAAGACTCGTCTTAAAATTGAGTAAACTTCTAGCGTCTAACGCAACCGGAAAATGGTTTTAAAACAAATTTACGGCATCTCTCTACATATAAATCAGCCCATTACAGTGTATTTTTGTGTGAATAATTCGATTAGATAAATTGTTTTATAATACGCCCGACCAAAAGAAATATTAGAGAAAAATTTTATTCGGATACTCCGCCTTCTGTAAAACTTACCAATTTTTTTGGTTTTTTCAAAAGAATATAATAATTTTTTGCAGACAATTTTAGTTATTTTAAATTTTTATATGAAAAATATCTTCGCGAACAAATGTACTAAAAACAACAATGAGTCATTCCAGAAAAATAGAATCCATAAAACGTCATTTTCACGTCTACCACCAAAACTTTCGTTTTTGTTCTAAAGAAAATCCCCGGTAACGCGAAGAACCCCATTCGCCGCGAATTACAGCGTGGACTGCTATTTTTGGTGTCGTCATTTTTTGTTCCAGTATAATAAATTTTTATAAATTATTTGGTATTAAACAAAATCCTAGAGTTTGGGGATTCAGGAAAAAAAGAAGTTTGACATTTCGACAAAAATTAAAAAAGTTAGAGCCAATTCAAATTGCGCCACAAAGATGCGCCACCCTGTAAATAATTTTTATAGGTTACTGTTACAGTAATTTTTTGTGTCTGCTTGTTGCTTTTTTAAATCCTGATTTGATGCAAAATAGCGAGATGATTATTTTGTTTGAATTGCTTGGAAAACAGAGAAACAAACTTCGCGTTCGCTTCCCTCACACGATGCCGAGGTCTAATGTAAATTTTGAAGCCAAAACTGAAACTGAGAGATTTCGGGCTGGAAACACATACACGGGTAATCGATGGTGCTGATTCCGAAAATCACATTAATTTTTTAGCTCCGCCCCTTTGGGTTACTGTAGGTGACCCTTACCCGGTTTTTGGAGCATAACTCAGCCGGGGGTTGACCAAAAAAGATTAATGTTATCGTCATTCGATTCCCCTCGTCAAGACCTATCGATTGGTATATACATTTTTGAAAAAAATATTTTTCAAAAATTTAGAAATTTTGGTTAGATAAAAATTCAAATTCAATCGTTTTTCTTCCTCTTTCTTGCTTCGAGATGCTTCCCTGCCCATTGCGGAGCGAGTTGATNAAAATCACACCTTTTTTCGAATTATTGAACGTAGCGGGCATTTTTTTCGGAAACTCCGTTGTCTTTGGAACATTTCCAAAAAAAAATGACGGAATTTCATACAGGATCCACTGAAATATACCACATTTCTCGAGTGACAAAAATTTTGCCGAAAATTGTGCCAATTTTGAAAATTGGTTTCACCGATCTCGGCACCGTGCTCAACATAATGTAATTTTTACCGGTGAAACGTTTTTACATTTTTTCGTGTAATTTTGTCCGACTTTTTCTGACTGAGAGCGTGGCAGCATAAAGTTAATATTCTCGGAAATGTTATTCATGTTTTTTAATTTTACAACTTTTTTAACTTTTTTTAGTAATCTACTCACTCAAATTTCATCGTCGAATTTAAAATTTTTATTTAATTACAATGCACAACAAATAGTTCAATAAAAAAATTTACGTCCAAAATTCATGAAAAAACGAATTGAAAAGATTTTTCGCTTATAACACGAAAAGCAATTCTATAGGAAAAAAGCTGCGATGACCACCGCCGCCGTCCTGCACCACGCATGGCCAAGCCGAAAAGCGTAGATTGATTGCTTTCTTTTTCGAATAATGCCATTGGACGGTCAAATGCTTCGGCGCTTTCATATAAGCCGGCAATACATTGGCGCCCTCGGACGTTACGTCAAAAATTTTGAAGCGTATCGGCTGCTTACCGTAGTAGCCGACGGCAATTTTCCCTTTTAAGCATTTCCTCACCTCTTCCAACTAAAAAAACCGAAAACTTAAACTCAGCGTCGGGTCCGCCAGGGGCAATTTGCTGAAAACAATATGGACGGCGCCTCCGGGGCGGTACGTTTTGTCGCCTGTACGTCATGCCTCAAATGAATTTTAATTTTTCGACTATTTTTTGCTTAGTTATTTTTATGTATTTCTGAGACTTAGGCTCCCCATTGGTCTAATTTCCCAAAGGCAAAACAATTTCCCGAACAAAAAAGACTCCGCTGAACACATATTAGGTAAAGCAAAAGGCTAAGGCTCCGCATGCTACGAGTCCAAATAAATAATGGACAACATTTTACCTTATCTCGAAAAATTCGCCATAAATCGCGCTCGTCGCATTGGAAGTGGTCGCAAAGATAAGTAGGTATATTGGTTCCTTTTCTAAAAACATGAAAAAATATTATAAACCATGTAGTAGTACCACAACAAACTTACATCTGTTCAGGTTTAGTGCTGCCGTAAAGCGGATGGGCTGGAGGTGCAACATTCGGCGGTGCGGCCGATGGGACGGCTTTTTTTGTTGGGACAACTCAAACAAAAAATTTCATAATAATAACAAAAGTCATAAGAAAAGCCAATCAAGTCAAAATCAGTCGGAAATTTTTACTCCCTTGGCGGAAAGTCTCAACACGCTCGTTCCCCAACTTGGTGTATTTGAACGACCCTTTTTGCATTTCGATAATTAATTTCAAAATTGTGCAGTAAAGGAAATGACAGAATGCAATGAAACTGTCTTGAATCAAATATCAACGATTTTTTCATTAAAAAAAATATCGGCGCAAAAAATTGAAGCCAGAAAATCTGCTCGAGAGCCTAAATTATAAATTTTGCCTTTTAATGCGCGTGAAAAGAATGCCGACTATATCACCAAAAAATTAAGGAAACATGTTTAAGCAACAACGACAAATGATTAACAAAAATAAAATAAAACAATCTGAAATTATTTTCAAACAGCCAACTTTAAAAAGTTCAAACCTTTGCTTTGTTTTTCGTGTTGACGATCTTTCGACGACGCGCTGGATGAAGATGACGATGATGAGGAAGATCTAGATGAAGACGAACTATATGACCCGCTACTTCCGGTAGACGAATAGCTGGATGACGAGGAAGATGAGCTGTGACGCTTTCGCTTGCTTTTCTTGTGTGAATCCTTACTCTAAAACAAGCGTAAAAGTAACTAGATTTGTATACCTCTTACAGATTCTTACTACACCTTTAACAATTGGCCTATAATAAAATAATAAAATCCTATTTTTTGAAACGAACAGCGCTTTTGTTATACAATAAATAATTCAAAAAATAAAATCAAAATAAAACAACAAAATAAAAACAAAAAATAAGTACAAAAAATAATCCCATCTCTACCTAGTCTTAAACATACCCTTTTCTCTTTTCGATCATGTCTAGATGATTTTCGCTTTTTATCTCGATGAGAAGACTTTCGATGGCGGCGTTCGCTACGAGAGCTGCTACTACGAGATGACGACGATGCGCTTCTCGAACGTTTACGTTTCCCGCGTCGACTGGAATGACCGCCATCGTCGTCATTATCTCTTTTGGCGCGACTACAACCTTTGCTAGACTCGGGTGCATCACTACCGGGACGTGAGCCGGATTCCTTTTTCTCGTCTGCCGCATCGCTCGACACTTCTCCGCTGTCGTAATCGTCCATTATTATACCAAATACTAAAATAAACTTTATGTATATCCATCCAAAACACATAAAAAACTTGCAAATTTCTAAAAATGAAAAGAATTGGAGAATAACAGAATATAAATTTTTTCAAATCAAAAGCTAACGCCAGACAAAATGACAAAATTTTAAACACAAATCAAAAGTAGTAAATATATCATGATATTATCATCAAACACAAAAACATTCTAACGGAAAAAGCCACAACGCAAAATTTATTATACGGTCAAAACAAAAAGCAACATTCATAACAAGCAAAAATTATCGGTACTGTATTTACGCGTCTTTTCATTGCTTAATTGTTTTGTAATCTATTAAAAATAACGTGAATCGTACGACGAATCTCAACGCAATTACAAAACAGCGCAAATACAGCCACATTTCCGACAAAATCGGAAAAAACAATTTAAAATTTATCCATGACATTATTTAAAACTGAACTTAAATCCACACAACCGTAACTCCCATTCAAGTTAAAAGCGACGACAATATTCAATGATGTAAATTAAATTAATTTCGAATTCAACAATTTCCGTCTAAATACAATTTGAAAAAATATTCAAAAGCATCCGACAAAAATAATTAAATTTCGATAAAACTAATTTAAATTACAGCACAGAGGTGATGATGCTGGGCGCACAACTCAATTCCTCGACGCTTGTCCATTTCCGCCATTATTGTTCATTTGCTCGGAGACGGTTAGCGCCAACTTCAGACGCTGAATGTCAAGCGCCTGTTGATCAAGGTCGGCCTGCTGCTCACGCATTCGCTCCAGCAACACTTCCATCGCCGCGTGTATAGCGCGAAAACTACCGGATAGACGCTCATTCGCGCCCGCGATCGCCTCCAACTCCGTGCCGTTAAGAACGACGTTGGTCGAAATCGTGTTGGTGGCCGTCATAGTCGGCTGCGCAAAGTTACCTGCAGAATTCTCGATCACATAACACACTGAATTGGGCGGCGCATAGTTCGAAAACATACTATCACCGCCGGTGTTATTCGCCGGGTTGACCATCACCACCGACGACGAGCTGACCATGAGGTTCGGCGGCGGTGCGCCGTACGGCGCCGGACTCAGGACGCCCGGCGCGCCGCCCATCGACACTGGCATAATCGGTAGAGTGGTGAAGCCGGCCGGAATCGGCTGCGAGTGTGGTTGGAGCAACGGCGACGACGGCGGATAGTCGGTCTGCGTTGTTTCCTGCTCTTGTCCATAATAGTTGTTATTGGCCGTGGTCGGTATTGGCGGATTTCTAATAAAAATTTTTTCAGATATTCTGTTACATTAATTAAATTTTCAATCACAAAAAATATTCAGTAAATTTGACATTTGCAGAATCATGATCTCCCTCTATCATTTTTGCAATTTAAACGAATAACACATTTTGGAAACGATGCGATTGACCAAAGTTGGACAAAAGTAATTTCTTGGGATTTCTTTTGCGCCGACAACATTTAAAAAGTTTTTAACCTCTTCAAAAAGCATTTTCCATTTTTTGACTGTTCCGCCATTTTTATTTTTAAAGCACAAAAATCTTTTTTAACCAAAATTAAAAAAAAACCCTTCTTCCCGAAGTATGATTTTGATTAAAAAAAGTTTCCAAGTTCTTCCAATATTTCTTACGGAATCGAAGAGCTCGGTTTGCTTCCATTCCAAGACTCCGGTTGACGTCGTGAGTCGAAAGGTGGTGGTACATACTTCCGATTCGAAAAACCATTTCGCTGCGAATTCGAGTAGGTACGCTGAGCATTCGACGGCGAATATCGCTGTCGATTGTTCGTCGACGGGCGCGAAGACGATCGCGGCGGAGCCGATTCTTGAAATGTAGCGGGAGTAGTGGTCCATGCCTTATAATCTTCATCCCTAAACCACTTCCAGATGTGCAAAATGTTCATTACGTAAGATTAAACAAGACTAAAAAACTCTACGAGCAATCCTACCAGAAAGGCCTATGTACATATGTAAAACAAATATAGGCTATTTTTTCAGTTCAGAAAAAGTTCTTGATGAAAAAACTTTTCCATTTTACGTATATTTTTTGTGAAGAAAAAAGGAAAAAGAAACACCAATAATTGTCATAAAAATCATTTTTATCATACTATGTATAAAACTCTCCGAAAAAATGTCTTAAATTTTAAGTCAATATTTCAACATTGGAAAAGCTATCTATACAAAAAATCTATATTTCTATTTCGATATTTGCTGGGTCATTATTTTTCATTGTAGACCAATAATTATATATTTTCTGCGCTATCCAACTGTTTTTTGTAAACGATACCACACTTCGGCAAGGGGGGGGCCAAAAATTTTTTTGCGCGATGGTCTAAATTTTCAACACTCATATCTCGGCTCACAGACGTCGGGGGACAAAACTGAGTAAGTTTTTGGAACGCTCTCGATGAGATCTTTCTTGTGAGTTCAATAAAAATTTCAAAAAATTTTTTTCAAAAAATTTTTTTTATTGGAAGAGTCGAACACAAAAAGAAAAACGCGCGCAAGCGCGAATTTTTTGGAAAAAGAAAAGAAATTTAACGCATTTCCGAATAGATAAAAATTATGCGCCACGTTTTTTAAAGAATATTTATTTATTTAAAAATACGTCATAAAGACATAACAATGATAGTAATTAAACATCAAATATCAGTCTAGTGAAAGAAAAAATATATAATAATACTACCCAAGCAGTTTTATGTCAATATTTTGGTCAAAATATTGTCTTTTAAGCTGTTTCTGAATATTTTTGCATTGGTTATAGTGGTTATATTATCCGTAAGTTTTGAATAGATCCTTGCTGTACGAAAAATAAATGAATTAAATCTTAATTTAGTTTTAGAGCGAGGCAAATAGAACTTCGTATTGTGTTGTCTAGTAATACCTCCAATATTAATTCTTGGCAAATTTTGTTTATTTATAATAATCTTTCCAAGCAATATTTTATGAAAGAAAACCAAATCTGCTTTTAATCTCCTATTTTCCAATGATTCAAGATCTGATAAGTTCGTTTATAACAGAGATTCACCCGTTTTTGAACATTTTCTAAAGACTTTCTTTTTTTAGATAGATTATTAAAGACTGGGGAAGAGGATTCTAGAACAGGTCTAACATAAATTTTAAAGAGCTTAAGAAGAAGTTTAGGATCGTAAGTTCGGAATACTTTTAGCAGAGA
>SAUE01000006.1:4791-30397 GCA_009724625.1 Deladenus siricidicola
ATTTTGTGTGAAAAAAATGTGTTCCTTTTTAATAAAGGAACACATTTTTTAATCAAGGTAATTTTTAGAAAAATTGAGTGGGTATGTTTTTTATTTTTCAAAAATTTTAATTGTTTAGGCCGCAATAGTCCGAGCCGCAATTGTCCGGGCCGCAATCGGCGAGCCGCAATTGTCGCAGGGCCGCTTACACTGTCTTACAACACCTTAGAAAATGTGTTAATATGAAAATGTTGGCCGCTGTAATGTCCTTCCTCAAAACCTGTTCATTCTTTTATAGTATCAACCCGTCAAAATTCACCTTTTCGGTCCTGGAGCCGACGGCGTTGCACAATCGACATGCCATCCTCATTACCGGCAACGAACGCCACGTTTTTGCTCGCATTGCCCGCCGATGTTTCGCCTTCCGCCATCCAAAAAATTAAATATTTAAATTAAAAGAATATAAATAAAATCAAAATATAAAAAACCAAAAATATTTATAATTAGGCTAAAAAATGTCTACTTTATAACAAAAAGTTAAGCATCAAATTTGGCATTTGTTGCATTCCAAACACTAAAAAAATGTTTCGCATTTACCAATTTTCTCAGTAAATTTTTTATAATCCGAAATAAATTTCTTAATAAAATAATTTTGCGATAATAAATTGAAACTTTTCCCAAAAAATACTAGCTAAAACATTTTCGATGCTTTAGCCAATAAATTTAATTTATTACATTAGCATAAATATAGCCAAAAAATATTGTTAAAAATGTGTGTGAAAATGCAAAAAGTAAGAACCAGTTGTAAAATTTCACTGCCTCGTTAATTATATATGCCGCGAGACTGAATTCTTAACGAATTTATCGTTCCACGAATTAGTCAAATTTTCAGCGCGCTTTCAAACAGATAAGCCAACGCTTCAGAAATAAACATTGGTGAAATATTAGAGAGAAAAGTGTTTGGCAAATTGAGTAAAAATGCCAATTTTTTCTTTCACTCTGCTAGTTTATTTTTTAACTATTTGGAATAATTCTTTGCTATATTTTCGATAGACAACATGAAAATGCTTTCGAATATAACAAAACAACGCTTTGTTTTTCAATACCCAATTCCCACTCCATCTCTATTGTAAAAATATTATAGACAACTTTTGATATATTATTCTTAGAAGAATAAAAGTTACAAAACGTGAATAAATTTTCACATTTACGTACGCAACGTAAAAAGTATTTTTCATTTGCTTGAAAGTCAATTTTTGACAAAGGCATTTTATAGTTTGGGACAATATTTATCAAAAAATAAATTCACTCACATATCAATTTCTTCAATCCGAAGTGGACTCAGCCTAGTCAAAAGTGGCCCTGAACTCAGCCAAACATACCCCACAGTTTTCACGAACATGGATAGACTTTGGATTTAAGGGCGTTCTTTTCTTTTATCAAAATTTGTTGCTCGTGTTGTCTAATGGTAGTGGCAAACATGGTTTTTAAGTAAATGCACGTTTTTCTCGATAATTACAGGAAAACGTGTTGGTATATATATAGCGTATATGAACACATAAAATGTACTATAACATATATGAACGCATAATATGGAATATATAGCACATATGACAATAACAAAAATATGCACATAAAAACGTACCATAAATGAAGATATGACACGCTCGATTAGTCGAGGTTCTGCAATATAAAAGAAGTCTATACATTAACAAAAAACAAAGATGTCACCAAACCGGACAACATTAAAATATTTTGAAATTACATCAAAATTGTTTTTAACAACTCACCGTTAAATTATCGAAAATAAAAATCGTTAAAAATCACATAAATCTAAAATAACACAGGTAGATTGTCAAAATTAACAAGTAATGTAATAGACAGATTATTTAAATAATATTTATTGATAAATATCTAACAAATTAAATATACGATATGCAGAAATTTGAAAATGGATAGGAAAGAAAAACAATTTTCGATAATTTACAAGGGATTTTAGGTAAATATTAATCATATTTTATGTGACGTTAATTTTACGAAATTCACAAAAAATGTAAAATTTTGCCTAATATTTTTTTCAAGGCGGCGATATTTCAAAAAAAAAACAAAGAAAAATTCTCTCCAAAAACACATAATAATTATTCAAAAATCCGCATCGACAACAACTTGAGTCATTAAAACAACACTAAATTATAACAAACAATAATGGTACCGGATCAAATTAAGCTATTCAGTGGCACGAAAGTTCGGAAATATCAAATCGAAGACTTCGTCGTACTGTGAGACGAAGTGTATCGTGACATTCTCCTTAATGAAGTCTGGCAAGTCGTCGAAGTCCTTTTTGTTCTCCATCGGCAGGAGTACGGTGTTGACGCCGGCGCGCTTGGCGGCGATCACTTTCTCGCGGATGCCGCCCACCGGAAGCACTTTTCCGGTAAGCGAGATCTCACCGGTCATGGCGAGATTTTGTATGGCCGGCGTGTCCAAGGCCAAAGAAATCAGAGCGCTGGTTATCGTACAGCCGGCCGATGGGCCATCCTTCGGCGTCGCACCCTGCAATGAATATTTCCATCACGTCGTTTGGAAAAATACCTTATATCAATAAATCCTAATAATTTTTAGAGTTTTTTCTTCTTCAACAATCTCGATTTTTTCCTTAGTAACACGCAATCTAAGAAATTATTAGACTAAAAGAGCCACCACACATAATATTTATGCAACAGCCACCAAAAATTACCTCTGGGACGTGGACATGAACGTGTGCCACCTCCAAAAAGTCGTTATCGGGCACCCGTCTCATGATTGTGTTTTTGGCAACGGTGTACGCCGTACGCATGGACTCCTTCATCACGTCGCCCAAATGACCAGTGGTCTCAAGAGAGCCGACGTCATCAGGCGCCTCATTACCACTGTTCGATTTCCCTGCTTCTTTCCCGTCAACAGTTTGAATTGGTGCGGCCGGTGACTTTCGCTTTAATCTCCTACTCAGCGAACTTTCAATATATAAAGCGCAACCACCTAAACGACATACAAATTGAAATACTTTTTTGTATGATTCATCCCTTTATATTTTCGACAAAAAAGCACTAAGCACATAAAATAAGAAAACCATTAACAAAAAAGCATTGGAAGAAGGTGATTTTTTGTGTCAAGCATTGCTATTTATTCGTAAAGAAATGCAATTTTTAACTGAATAGAAATAAAAACACTAAAGAAAGCTTCGCAAAAAGCCAATGTTGCTGTTTTTATATTATTTTAGAAGATTTTTTTACCCATTGACGTCCACGCCAAGCCCATTATAATTCCAGGAGGCGTAGTCTCGTATAGCCTGTCGGAAGTGAACTTCTCACGTCCCAGGAATTTTGTGAGATTTGAAGTGTCGACAATGATGGGATCAGTGGAAACTTCTGGTTGACTTTCGACATCTTTTGTCGCCTCACCATTGTCGTTTATTAATTCAATAGTATCTTCCTTCTTTTCCGTCTCGTCGTTCTTCTCTGATTCATTCTTTTCGGAATCGGATTGATTCTCCTTTTTACCCGCAATCATAAATGCGGCTTTTCGGAAAATCTGCAAAACAACAAAGCGTAAAAATTGTATATTTGAAATTTCCATCGCTGGAATCAATATTGTTGCTTGACAAAAATAATAAAAAAGAATAAAAATTTCAAGATATTTTATAACTTTTGTTTAGTCACATTAGAAACAAGTCGCAAAGCAAACAATACACAACGTTTGCTAAATTTACAAAAAAACCTTTTCGAGATGTTTCTGAAGATTTCGAACACCAGATTCTCTGCAATAATGCTTAATAATTGATTCTATGGCGCTATCCTCAATCTTCAATTTGTCTTCGGGTAAGGCACTAAAATTTCAAAACTCAAAAATTGTGTAAAATAATGTAATCAAAGACATACCAAGCTTCTCGACACTGAGGTACGAGATATCTGTCGGCAATTTTCATTTTCTCCTCTGCCACGTAGCCAGACACCTCAATCATCTCCATTCGATCAGCCAACGCCTCTGGTATGGTATCCGTAACATTGGCTGTACAAATAAATAAAACCTTCGACAAATCCACGGGAACGTCGAGGAAATGGTCCATAAAGTTGGAATTCTGCTCGGGATCGAGAAGTTCGAGCAATGCGGACGCGGGATCGCCGTGAAAACCTAATTTATTAAAATTACATTAATTATAATAAAGTAACGTCCTTACCAGCACCACCAATCTTATCGACCTCATCGATGAGAACGAGAGGATTTTCAGACTCCACTTTCTTCAGGCACTGAATAATTTTCCCGGGCATTGCACCGATATAGGTGCGTCGATGGCCTTAAAATAAACAATGAAAAAAACAACGAAAAAAGAAGTAGCAAAACTAATACCTTTTATCTCAGCCACATCGGTCATTCCACCAACGGAAAATCGGTAGTACTAAAATTATATATATTTTTATTTCGCATTGCAAAAAATAAAAATGCAGATAAAAAAATAAAATGTTCCATACTCAAAAAGTATCTTTACAAAAAAATAATTGAATTATTTCTCGCTAATATTATCGTCAAAAAGACCTTTCTGTTTAGCGCGCGAGCAATCGACTTGGCAATACTCGTCTTTCCCACGCCCGGTGGCCCATGAAAGCAGAGAATTTTACCGCTTATTTTATTCTTCAAAATTCCAACAGCGATAAATTCCAAAATTCGATCCTTCACATCCTTCATTCCGTAGTGATCCTCGTCGAGAATTTTGGCGGCGGGGCCCAATTCCAAACTTTCTTCTGTCGTTTTCCCCCACGGAATGTTGGTCAGCCATTCCAGATAATTTCTACATTAAAACATTTAAACTAAAAATGCCTCGCAAAAATTATAGTATTTTTTATTTAAAAAATTCAATCATAATAGAAATTTATAAACCTAGCCACGCTGAATTCGCTAGAGTGAGGATCAAGAAAGCCGAGTTTCGTTTGTTCCTCTTTAATCACTTTCATTGCGTGTTCGGGCACCTTCAAATCCTTTAAACGCTCCTCCATTTTCTCGATTATCGTCTGCTTTTCGTCCTTCTCAATTCCCAGTTCTTTCTTTATGGCTTTCATCTTGAAATTAATAAAAATAATAATATTATTTTCCATCAAAACCGAAACAAAATCTTCAAACCTGTTCCCCAAGTAGATAGCGTCTGTGTTGATCTTGCACCTTTTTTTCCACGTCCTTTCCGATTTGATGCTTCAGCTTGGCAATAGTTTTCTCCTTTTCCAAAAGCACCAACGCCAATTGTAAACGCCGTTGTACCTTAAATAAAAAATTTCAGATTAAACTTATGCAAGTATTCAATTTATCTGCAAAGTATTGATCATTATTTTCCACTTTGAAATAAATCACGTTATTCAACCAATGTTTTTTTGCAAAATTTAAAAACTATTTACATTCGACTCCTGCATCATGTTCTGCAAGTCTTCGGTATCGGCGCTGTGAACCAAAGTCGCCACCAAATCGCACAAATACACCGGATTGTCGATAACGTTCTGCGAGGGATGTAAAAGCAAATTTATCTGTTGGCCAAAAAATTGATTATAAGTGACGATGTCACGAATTGCTTGAATAATCGCCTGCATCGATGCCTAAATTGAAAATTGAAGAAAAAATGTGTACCATTTCGCAAATTATACCATTAATTTTTTTTTGTAAATTTTTTGTTTTTTTTGTAAAAATTCATATTTCTAAATTTTAAAGCACTACATGATTTTAAAGCTAAAAATCTGAAAAATTTTGTAGTTTTAAATTTCAATACTATCTCAAAAATGGCCGACCTTAATTTCAACATTCCTCTCAAACGGCTCGATGACAATGTTTTCAGTTTTTGCGTAGATAACTTTTGTCGATTTCTCTTCCGGCGGCGTGTCGACAAGTGGCGGCACATTCACGTCCCGATCCCGCTTCTTCTTGCCAGTGGTACCGCTCACACCACCGTCGGCGGACTTTTTGCTTTGCGGACCGGTGCGTCGCCCGTTGAGTTTGGAGATGTGCGGTGCGGCCTGTTCGATGCTCTCGTCGATAGGCTCCAAAATACGAATCCGGCGGTGTGCGTTCATGAGCAATTCCACGACCGCGCCCTGGTCGTGAATCTCGAGTATTTGAGCAAACGAGCCGACCGTGTAGAGCTCACTCAACGAATTGACAGTCTCCGATTTGTTCCTACAAAGCGCAATAATTCAGAAAATTTACAAAAAGTAATCTTAAAATGGGATGAAAAAATTGAGCATTGACAACTGCAAAAAAAAATCCAAACATAATAATTATCGCAAAAATAGACAAAAAAAAGTTAATTTCGTACAAATAAAAAAAACAATAAAATACAAAAATTAAAAAAAAGTATAAGCTTACTCATCATCCTTTTTCACGAAGACACCAACATAGGGCTGTCGGCATTTCACTTTTCGCCTAAGCAATTCTTTCAGCGATTCGTCTTGTATGATCTGAAAAAAACCGTCAGATTAATCAAAAAATAAAATAAAAATCCTTACATCAACGCGCTTGATAAATCCGGGAAAAAGCGGATATCGATTGATTGCAATAATCGGCAAGTTCGGCCAAAAGTCCGGTACGTTGATCGTTGACGGAGTCTAAAAATCCTTAAATTTTGAAAGATTTTTTGGTCAAAAGAACCTAACAACCCAAAAGAGAACAACACGAATGAAAATTAACGAAAAAATAGGATTTTACCGCTTCAACATTCTCGCGTTCGATTAGCGATGTTTCCTCGACTTCTTCATTGAGAACACCGTCCGCCTTATTGTGGCTAAAAATAACATAATACTACTTTGTTAACATATGTTTATAAATAGAATAATATTAGTAATACTATAGTCTAGTATATTTAGTTATCTAATCAATGTAAACCATAACTTCTTAAATAGCTTGCGCACGTAATACGTTGTCCGTCCAAAAGATCTTTGGCCGTCAATTTAAACAATATAATTTTCATTTATCGCTTAATTTTTCAAAAATGCGCGACGGCAAACACAAAGCACACAAATAGAAAACCCCGCAACACAAAAATATTTCTAATCCAGTAAACTTTCTGGTTTAAGATCAGTTTTGAGCGATTTAGTCTTTTTTGGAGTAGCGCTTAAAATCACACTTTTTCACGAAAAGACGGCCACATCGAGCTATGGTTTAAACGAAAGTGACCAAAAACGTGAAAAATAATTACCCCTCATTAAAATCTGCTCATTGACCAAAATTCCCCAAAATGCAAATAAAATCGGAAAAAAGCCAAAACTTTTTGACTAAAAATTGTACAAAATGAAAAACCCACGGATTGCTGCTGTAGGCACGAATAGAAGTACGTAACGAGCCGCTATTCCTCTCGTGAAACGATAGAAAAGAGGCTCGCCGACCGCCGTAGTACGGTGGCGAAGTGACGGTAGACGACGCGACGGTCAGCGAGCGCAAAAAGCTACGCGAATGCCTCGCGTAGACAACCTCATTCAGCAGACGTGTCGATGCCGACGCACAACCCCGACGAAATGCAATGTTCATACAGAAAAATGGAAATATGCTTAAAATTATATTACTATCAAAAGCTGAAAAAATCCTAATAATTATACGATAATTGTAGTTATAAAACAAAATAAAAGTCAGAAACATCAAACTTGTCCATTAATCCGTTTATTAAATAATATTTTCAACCGATAATTAATAAAAATGTGAATATTACAGGAATAAAACAAACCCCCGAAATAAAAATAAATTAAATGCACAACACAAAATCAACTGTCTAACGACGTTTTTTAGTTTCGGGCTTTTTGGGCGGAATTTTCTCCTTTTCTTTCTCCTCCTCAAACTCCTCGACGTTCGGCTGCCACTGAAAAGAAATAAAAAGCCAGTTAATAGCCTAAATTAATTAAAAACAAACCTTCAGCGGATGACGACGAAACATTGGCCAGGGCGGAAGGACGAGAATGCACGAAATCAGAAAGCCGATACCAATACTGTACATGGTCACAGACAATTGCTGGGTGGCATAGCCCGCGATGAAGCCCACAATTCCATGAACAGCCAGCACAACCTAAAAAATAGCATAAAAATGTCACACAAATATTTATTAATTCTAAAAAAATTCTAGCTAAATTTCGAAAGCTTAATTTCACATTGCGCGGACTTACTTGAAAAATTCGCTCCGCTTTGTGTTGACCCTCAAAATCAATGTGAGTGCTAAATTGTCGAACAGACAGTGGCAGCATTTGAATAATCGCGTCCATCTCTCAATCAGGTTTAAAATCTGTATTCTTAAATTTTTTAATGAATGGATTAGTTTAAAAAATAAATTAATTGATAATACCGGGAAAAATACTGTTCACGGGAAGCGTTTCCCAATTTTAATGGTATGGACTGGAGGAGGGATTATCTGCCACTTATGTTTCGTTTCATAGCAAAAATGATTCCAAAAGCAACTGATGGTGAATTTTACAGGTAAATGAACTCTGAAATCAATTATAATGTTTTCTGGTTTGAATCAGACACAATATATTCTCGATTATCAGCCTGCATGAGAGGGGCTGTTCTTCTCTTTGCACTAGCTGTGCACTAGGAAACGTACATTTTTTGAACTTCTGTTGATGCCAAATTGCGCATTTTCAAAAAAATAAACAAGAATTCCATGTTTCCATTGATAGTGCTGGAAAGGGAAATACTGCTGGAAACTTTCCAGCAGTGTTTTTCTTTCAAAAAAATTGTGAACGTGAAATGAAAAGTGAAATCAATTTCTAGATCGAAGTTGAAATGGCAAAGGGAATTTCACTTATTGAAACCATTTTTATAATTAAATTTTTTGAAATTTATTTTTCAAATCATTCCACTTTGACATTTCAACTTCAAGCTCGAAAAAACTTTCATGTTTCTACGGAAATACCGTAATACACATTGTACTGACGTACAGGCTGTACTAAAGAGATAGCTGTAAGTCAACAAAAAGACATACAAACAAATATCAATAAATATTTATGTGAATTTCCAGATTGCGACATTTAATTCTTTATTAAGACAATACCAATCCGTAAAAGAATTGTTCAATTATGGCCCTAAAGAGGACCGTTTGGAATTATGTCATTCACTCGTTTTCAGAGAGAGAGAGAGAGAAAGCCTACGATTCATACTTCGGCAAGGGGGTCCAATTTTTTGCTCAATGGGAGAGGTCGCACTCTCGGATAACGCATTTGAACGTGAGTGTCGTGGAGCAGTCGTATGTATATTCGCTACGCCGTACTATGTGCACATATTTGCAGATGCTGACGAAGTCATATTGAAAGATGTCAGATTAAGATTTATGGCATCATATCTCGGTGGAAAGTTGTGGACAAAAAATTATTTTATATTTCAATAAGTTAAATATGTGGTTCCAGAAAACGCATTTCATTTATGTAATTTCGACTTACTCTGAATTTATCATTTTTCTTAATAATTTTTTGTTCTTGAATTTCTACGAAATTTTTTAACGAAATGCGATTTTCAGTTTCCAAATAATTGTTTAAATTAAGGTATTCCATCTGAATTAAAAATATTTACTTATTGATAGGACACATTTGTCTTTCTGTACAGAATTATTGGTTTGCAACAAGCATTTGCCGTATATTTTTTTAATCAGTTTGCACGTTGAAGATAAATGGATTTTCTATTGTTGAATGGTGAATAATGCAAAAATAATACAAAAGCAATAAATAAGCAGTTTAATTCCAAAAAATTGCATAGCAAAGTGAAAAGAATCGAATCAAATTTTCTTTGAGGTGGAAGTTTTTACGTGCACGCGCAAATACAATTTTCAGCCATAAATTAGACTACTTGAAAGTGAAAGTTTGACAGACATTTTAGTGGAAAATTTGGCCTTGTCTATGTTTAGGTCCATGTTTAGGGATTTAACCTTTCCAAGTTTGCAGAGAATTCATTCTTGCTACTGTCAAAATTTCATTTTGTGTATCATATACCATTTTGAGCATTAAATTCATGCGATTAGTGGAAAATTCAAATTCTCAATAACATTTATATTTTAACCATTACTAAATTTTGTAAATGTTTCAACACTGATCTATTGACTTTTATTACTGAAATATATAAACGTTGCGAGAAAGTGAAACAAACTTGTTTCTAGCTTGAATTGACATTGTTCCTATCTTCAAAGCCACACGAATAATCGGCGTAACTTTATTCAATGAGCGCTTTTATGCTAAAAACTTTTTTGCTCACTCGCAATTTTAACACGTTCTCTATTCTAAAAATATCAGAAATATTTGTTCATTTCGTGAAAATTAACAGGTGGATAGCTGTTATTATTTGTATTAATTATGACTGATTTCCCTTTTTGAGAGAGCCTCTAAATATGTACATACAAAAATATAAAATGTTAAAGTCAAATTATAATATGGTTATATATGTATAGTATTGTACTACTTTTTAAAGTTGAGAAATCAAAATTTTGCACCTTTACGAAGCTTTTAGCACTTTTGATGATTCCAAACCACCAGGAATTTCTTTATTTTCCAAAAAATGTCATCAAACATTAATCCTGAAATGAGGCGATTTATTTTCATTTTTTTTTAAATTTCATCTTTCTAAAAATTTCCTTGTTTTTTGATATTATTATTTTCACAATGTGTATGCTGTGCAAGCTTTACATTATTTTACTTTTGAAATGACAAAATTAAAGTTGACTTGAATTTTTTTTTTTCTTTTGAATTTGAATCTTTTCCTTATTCGTATTTTATGTTAATTTCTGTTGTCTCAGGAATTTTGCTAACGATTTTTTTCATGTTTTTTCTCCAAAAATTCATTAATTCACTATTCGATAACGTTCTTCAGGCCGTTACGTTCTGCTAATTTATTATACAAAATAAATGATTAACGGTAAAGAATGACAATAGCGCAACATTTTTTTAGTTCGTTCAAGCAGTCTTTTTGGTATATTTTGCGTAACATTTTCATTTCATTTCAGGTATTATTCGCTCTTTTGCAAAACAAAAAGTTTTATTGAGGGAGGAACTTGAAAAGATCAATTTTACGCTAATAAATAATTTACAATTTGATTATGCAATGAAATGTAATAGTAATAATTTTCTCATTTAATTCTCATTTAATTCAATGTAATAGTAATAATTTTCTCATTTAATGCTTGAATTCAAATGCTTGAACTTCTCTGTTCAATTTTTCTTTTATTCTAGTAATTACATCAATTAAATATTTAAAAAAATGATGCGCAGCTATGTACATATTCATGACCTTTTTTACCAATGGTCAATAATTGTTACACGTTTTTACATGAAATAATTTTCCTAAAAATTTATTTTCTTCAGGTTGGATGAATCGAAATTACGGATAAAAAATAACAAAGCTGTCATAAATTGCAAATATTCAAATTCAAACTACCGTACTACCGTAGTTTAGTGAAAAGTTTAATAAAAGGAAGGAATTTATGCGATTCCTTGAGAAAATTTTCGATAAATATGGACGATTTGTTGCCAGGAATCCCCTACCATTCTTGGTATATATTACACGTATATGTATTTATTTAAAAAATCTCCAAATATAAAATAGAAATTTATGTATGTAGATCGTACCATTCCTGTCGACATTGATCTCAACGATAGGATTGTTCAATTTTCACAGTCAAGATGATATTTGGGACATTTACGCGCCTTTGGATGCTCTTAGTCGCGTGGAGGAGAAAGCGATGGAGAAGTTCGAATCCGTCTCATCTTCAAATTACTACAGGGTTTATCCATATATTCACAAAAAAAGTTTTTATGAATATGGAGTATCCACTTTTTGTTGTTATGTGTAGATATTAAAAATAATTTAAAACACATATATTGTTTTTTGTGGCGTAAAAAACACAATATGAAATTCAAATCAAACTATTCCTTTTTGAAAGTTTCAGATACAAGTGATTGTGGATCGGAAAGATGGAGGCAATTTGATGAACTCGAAAGACATGTCCGAAATCGCAATAGTCAACCGATTCATTGCCGAAAATTTAAGCGTTGAGGCTGGCGGCCGGAATTGGTTCTATCGTGACTTATGCGGTGTTTATTGCAATGAAAGTAATGCTCTTCTAATCGGAATAGTTCAAGTGAGGATTACAATCATAGGATCGTAATTTTTAATTTTTCAAATGTTGAATCATCACTGGCCGCATGCACAATACTAAGCTTTCAGGCAATGATCGATGAACGAGCGGACATGTCACGTCTCGAGTTCACATATCCGACCGCAAATGCCTTTCTCAATCATATTTTCATGGGTTACTCTGTGGGTGGTTTGACTTTACACGAAAATCAAGCACACAAAGAAGTTGTGCGTGAATTCCGGTTATTCATCCTCCATTACATGGTATGTGTCTAATACATATGTACATATATGTACATGTATATGCATTATATATACGTATTTTTGAATATAATTACGTATTCGAGGATATTGACCAAATATAATCAAAAATACATAATTGAAATGTACAGATGTAATACACTTTTATTTTTTTGGATACTTGGTGATCAGATTGCAAAAGTCAATTAATATGTTGTAAAAATACTTTTCAGATTAATATGCGTTTTCCACGCGCACAGCAAATTCGCGACAAATTTGAAAGCCAACTTTTACGTTTTTTCAATCGCGCTACCGCTGACTCACCCGATATTAGCTATGCTCTTCTGGTGAGCATTTTATCATTATACATACATGTAACACAAATTGTTATTTATATTATTTACATCTACTGATTTGTATAAAAAATGTTCTAGAGCAAAAATCGCGAGTTGGAGGAACAGCGAAAAATAACTACAACGGCGATTCCATTTTTATTTGTGACCGGGATTTTATTGACATTTTTTATGGTGGTAACCTTGCTCGACAGACCTCTCTACAAAAGTCAATTCATTGAGGTTCGTTCATTTCTGCCTTCCACGACCGCAATAAATATTCTTATTTTTAGGCCATATTTGGTATTATTTCGCCAGCAATGGCTCTCGTCACCACTTTTGGCCTTGTTTGGGGTCTGGGCTATCCATTTTCTAATATTCTAACAGTGGTTCCATTTCTGGTAATTACCATAGGAATTGATGACGCTTTTTTAATTCTTGCTGGATGGAGGCATTCAAGGTGATTTTCTTTATCTAAAATTTTTTGAAATTTGAGTGCGTTCACTTTGATGATTTGTGTTTTTAGCGTAAACGAAGATTTGGAAGTCCGAATGGGCGAAAGTGTTTCCAAGTCGGGCGCGTCGGTTTCCGTTACCTCTGTCACAGACGTTTTGTGCTTTGGCGTCGGCATTTTTTCAAATATGCCTGTGGTTCAACTTTTCTGCCTTTACACTTCGGTGGCATTGACGATTGACTTTATATATCAGGCAAATCGAATATTGTAAATTATCAAATCATCTTATATGTTTACAATTTTTTTATAGATGACCTTCTTTCTCGCTGTAACTGTATACTGTGGACGTAGACAATTACGATTAATTGACGAAGCTCGCATTAACCAAGTAAAAAATTGCGCATTTTTACTGTTAATAATTGATTTTTTCAATTTCATCGCTTTAAGCTGGAAAAAGAATCGAACAATTCCACAAAGAGCGTCGACGAAAGAATTGCTGAAAATTTGGTAGGAAATTATTTTACTGTTGTTCGACCTGGCCCGTCCCAAACAGCAGACGACAATTCACTTTTTTCGCTGCCTAGCGGCCAAGGCTACATTCGTCCGGCCATAATCCCCCCACAGTTGGAAAATAAAAATGTTGGCGTCGAAATATTTGTGGATTGTCTGTCAATTCCGATTGTGCGTGCGGTTACATTTGGCTTGTTCGTCTCGCATTTAGTTGTAGGTTTATATTAACCGTATAAATGTTTTTAACGTAAATTTATGAGCAGTAAAATTATAAACAATGAAAAAGAGAGAAACATAGCAAAAAACTAGAAAATCGGAACAGATTTTTCGAGATTATCAAATTATTATTTTTTAAACTTTAATTAAAAATTTGAGTCTCTTTCTTTTTTTTTGGCAATAACGTATTTTTGGCAATAACGAGGAGTGGGCCATAAATGTTAAATGATTTTAATTTTGTTTAATTTTTGCATATCCTTGATACATTCTTAAAAATTTAAAAAACTAGCGGCAGACCATTATACATATGTACTTTTAAATCGAATAGGTATCATTGTATTGCTGCACACTGGTAAATACGGACTTTGACATGGAAAATTTGTATTTACGAAATTCGCCATTAACGCCAATTTCGCAAAAAATGCAACATTTTGTGCTGTCCGAATCATTCGTCGTTAATTTCGCACTAAACCACATGGGCAACGCATTCGAGAGCGCGGAAATGCGCCGAATGTTCAATGCGATGGTGGACGAATTGGAACGAATTCCGAGCTTCGGAATGGGTGACCGCCGAGGCACAACGCTTTGGTTGCGAGACTACGAAGCGGTTTGTGCTTTTCTCGTTTTCAGTAATTTTAATAATTTTTCTGGATCGATGTTTCAAAACTGATTTAAAAATATTGTAGAAACAAAAAAGTTAGTACTTTGATTTTAAATTAGGTCGCATCTCTTTGGATGGCCGAAGATGATTCTCATATTTGGGATCCGGCGGAACTTTTACGGAACTATCGAGCATTTCACTTTGATGAAAAATTCATTCATACCAGGTTTGTGATAAATGTGAAAAGTAATATTTTTTGTAATAAGTGTGACAAGTGAATTTACATTATCAGAGGTAATTTCCACTATTTTTGCCACAAGTCAAAAAAGTAACATTAACCTACAAATTTTGTACGATTAAAAAAAGAAATTTATATTTCGCACCCAATTGTGCAATACTTCCAAATCTTTAAGGCAATTTGTATTTTTTCACGAAAGACAGCACTATTCTTTACGGTTCGAATTCGAATATTTTTAATTTTAGGATGAACGATAAAGGGGAAGAAGTCATAGATTCTTTTTCATGGTTTATCACTTATCAAAATATGCGCAACTTTCTTGACGTGCAAAATCTGCTCGACATGAGGTTTGTCATTTACAATAGCACTCATATTCTTCCAAGCAAATTTTTATTTTACAGCTAAATGATTATTTTACAGCAGGAAATACTGTTTATGAGTTAGCAAGCGTACATATCAGGGGTGTGGAAATTTTCGATTTTCGGTGTTTTTTCCTTTCGATTTTCGAAATAGCGAGGGCCTTTCGATTTTCGATTTTCGGAAAATTGGCCATTTTCCGAAAATTTTCAAAATTTTGAAGAAATTTTTTATTCAATTTAAACTCATCCATAAGTGAGGAGGAAATATAAGCAAAATTTCAATTTTTGCACTTGCGCGGCTGTCGCCGCGCTCGCAAGAATAATTTATTTGACTTAATTTTTTGCAGTTTTTTCCCTTTTTACCGATCTAATCAATGATTGTATAAGAAATTAATTTTTTAGGAACGAATCATCACTATTCAAATAAGTCGGGAATAAAAAGTGATTCAATGCTTTACAAACTGCAAAAAATAATTCATAATTCAAATTCAAACTCGTTGAATTCATTTGAATCATTTCCGAGTTTCTCAGGTTCATTTGGCACTTGATTCTTTCAAAGAATTATTCAAGTACAAAAAAAAATAAATACACATACATATACGTATGTTTAAAAAATTATAAAATTTGTCTTATAATTTTGAAAAAAATTATAAATTTTGAGGAAAAAATTTTTGTTTAAATTTTCGATTTTCGGCAAAAAGTTCTTTTTTTTCGGAAATTATTTTTTGAAATTTTCGATGTTCGATTTTCGAAATTTCAAATTTATTTTCGACGCACCCCTGGTACAACATACCAGGGGTGGGCCGCATATAAATTTCATTTGCGAAAACCGCAAATCGCAAATAAATTTTTATTTTCGCAAATCACAAATCGCAAATTTTTGCCCAAAAAAGCCGCAAAACCGCAAATCGCAAACCGCAAATTAAAAAAAATTTTATTGGAAAATTCGTTTATTGATATCTCCGCAATAGGATCAATAATAATGTTAATATTGAAAAAATAACTGGTTCCCATTTTTCAAGATTTGCGAAAAATTTGCCAAAAATAGCCGATTTTTCGCAAATCACAAATCGCAAATTTTACCACCCCTGGTACATACCAGCTAGTTTGTAGTGCAAAAAATCATGTGTTTAGGCGTGAAATTTTAAGAAAATACTCCTCATTGTTTACGGTATTTTCACATCATCCACTGGAGAAAGTGCCGACGGAATCGGCGAAAAGCGCGCCAGCCAATTTTGCACAGACTGCGGGTATGTATAATATTTAATTCGCGCACATATGATACACACATACATATTTATGGTATAATGCATTGTAATTTTTATTTTTAGTTTCGGCCGTCATTCTTATGTCGATTTTGGTGTTTTTGTGCATTTTAAACGTGGAAGCGATAATTTGTGTGATTATATCGATTTTGTCGATCAGCATCGGCACAGTAGGCTATTTGCATTTATGGGACGTGAATTTGGACGCAGTTTCACTGATCAGTATGCTTATGAGCATCGGTTTCAGCGTGGATTACAGTGCCCACATTTGTTACCATTTCTATACCCATTCTACCATGTCAAAGGTTTGTAAATAAAAAATTTAAACGTTTGGAGATTGCTGGAATCTTCTTTTTTTTAGAAAATGCTGGGTAATTTTGATGAATAAGAACAAAACTCTCAAAATATTAATGGTTGAAAACATAAATTTAAAATTAGCTGATATTTTAGAAAGCAAAGCAAAGGAAATGTTTTCCTTCCTCGAACTCGTCAATCCAAAGCTCCGAGAAAAATTCCGGAGCCTCCATCTCAACACTTTCCACAAATGCTTCAATTTCTTCTAGCGCTGGAACAGTGCCGGAAAATAGCGCTGCTATGAATTCGCAATGTAAAACCGAGAAAAGTGGTTCAAATAATGGAGCATCGACTGAAGATGGCTGTTCGGTATACATATATTTCGTTTTCAATAATTTCCAAAATAAAATAATCCATTCGAATAACCACTATATCGTAATAAGCAATTATTTTAAAATTCAAAGTGTTTGTAGTATACTTCTGTCGACGAATCCAACGTTACCGAAATTCGGCGCCGTCTGATCGACACGCTGAACGGCGTGGGCTGGCCTGTGGTGCAATCGGGCGTGAGTACGGTATTGGGCATGATTCCACTGTTTTTCGTCAACGCGTACGTGGTTGATGTTTTCTGGAAGACGATCATTCTCGTGACTGCTCTGGGAATGTTTCACGCCCTTCTCCTCCTTCCCATCCTATTTCTCTCAATTGCCGATGCGCGACGTTTTCGCGCGAGGCGGAGGATTTTTGTCGCGAAAAAATCGCAGCAAATTCGCTATGCTCAAACGCAGACAATACAACAATGTTCTCTTGAGCCTGATTGCAGCTCTAAAGAGTCGGAGGATAACGAACGGCGAGAAATTTTAGGGCCAATTACATTGTTAGTGAATGGGTAGATTCAAAAATTTAATTTTTATTTGAACTGCTGCATTTTCCATAATTTTTTACAAATTTTATAATGCAAAAAGTGTGAATTTTTCAAAATTCATTTTATACAAAAACATTTTCCAAGAAAATTTTATTTATTAGATTAATTTTTTGAAATTTTGTAAAAATCATAGTTCACCTTAATAAAGAATTTAGTTGGTAGAATTTGTTATGATTTCGTCATTGTTGTAATAATCGATGAATTATGTTACAAATAAATGTTTTTGCCTTTTTCTTACGTAAAATTTGATACATTATTTCTCCAAAAAAACGAAAAATCAAGTCAAAAGTCACTTTGCGAATTTAAAAATTTTCTAATGTTTTCATTTCACGCCGAAAGAGAAAAAAAATCGAGAAATAAATTCTTGCAAAATAATAATTGTTTTCAAAAACCAAAAAACACACACACATATGCACATGTTAGGCGTTCGAAAAGTTGTTGCGCATTTTTATTATTGAGAACTGAACAAAAAATATATGTATCTATCAAGGTGTCCCAAAAGTTTTGTCCAATGAAGTCTATGTGTAAATAAAATTTCGCATTTAACATTCGGTTTAAAATGCAATACGTGGATCGAAAGCCTGTTCTTTTGTGATTATTTTAACCTATTTAACAATGATGTTTGATTGTTTAGTTACAGAGTTACAGCTTTTCAAAAATTGTGAAAATCTCGAATTAGCAAAAAAAATTCCGCAATCCGATCTTCTACGGGTACAGACAGCAAAACGGAACATATGCCCTACGATGGGTACGAAAGGCGTAAGCGAAACGATATGTAGAGATTGGTTTCGAAATTATCGAACAGGCAATACACTTCAAAATGCAAAACATCCTTCTGGCGACCCTCGTCGATCAATAAAAGAGTGCTGTGGACCTCCCATTAATCCAATCAGGTTCATTCTACACGCAAATCTCGGCTCTTCAAAATCGTGTATTGCTTTGCACTTTTATAATATTGGCAGAAACAGCAGAACCGGTGAAGTGATCCCGCATAAGCCTACGAAAGGCAAAAAAATCGGCGAATTTCCGACTGCTATTGGCTCCTGCGTAAATTCAGTGGCCTGGACTGAATTCTCAGCCCTACCTTCCATGGGGTCGCGGACTCCTATCTGGGAGGAATTTGATTTTGGTCATCGGATAGCTATTGGGAGTCTTGAGTCTATAAAAGGGTAGAAATCCACTAAGCTCGGCCCTATAAAATTGGGGAAATCCATTCTTGTTCGAACTTTCAAATTCCGATGAAAATCAAATTTGCGGTGCGGTGACCAATTCACGGAGGACGATTTTGCTTGGGAGTTTACAGTATCACCCGGTGTTACATCGCCTTCATATAGTATACAAATATGTGTGTGCATAGTTAAAGGCAAGCCTAAATTAACTCAGAAAACTCAGAAAAGACTCGTTCAACCTAAGCCTAATGCAGAAAAAAGAACGCTAAACTCAGAATGCATTTCTTCGACAAAACAACCGCACCGCAAATTTGATTTTCATCAAAATTTGAAAGTTCGAACAAGAATGGATTTCCCCCCTTTTATAGCACTAAGGTTTAAGTGATTTTCATCGAAATTTGAAAGTTCGAACAAGAATGGATTTCCCCAATTTTATAGGGCCGAGGCTTAGTGGATTTCTACCAATTTTATAGACTCAAGGCCCCCAATAGCTATCCGATGACCAAAATAAAATTCCTCCCAGATAGGAGTCCGCGACCCCATGGAAGGTAGGGCTTTCCAGACTTTTATTGATTTCGAAAGATTCTTTTTTTTGTAAAACAATATAAAATAAGGTCGCTTCGCTCCCTAGACGTTGGAGAATTTTACCCCTCCCCCTCGCCTCCCCTCAAAAAACGTCAAAAATTTTTTTCGCGCTTCGCGCGCTTATTTGCCTCTTCCGCTTCTTAGTTTTTTCGTGTTATACCAACGCTTTCTTTTTAGATTTAAACTTCTAATTTCTGTTGTTGGCGTGAATTCAAATTTGAATTTTTCAACTTATATGTTAAAAATTTAAATACGATATATTTGGTAGACGGTATGCAAACCTATCAATGCAAATACTTAAATGAAAGCTCTCCGCGAGACTTCCAAATAAATTAAATTCAAGTTACGTGAAAGTCACGTGATTTACGTGAATGAAACGTGAAAGTCACGTGATTTACGTGAACGTGATCACGTGAAAACGAGCAATACGTCATTCGATTCCTCTCATCGAGAGCATCCGTTTGAGTATAGACAATGATAGGTTTGACATACCCAGAGAGTGTTATGGCCCAAAAACGCCAATACCGTATCTCGGGCTACAGTAATCCGATCGGTGCAAAAAAATTTCCAGGCCAAGCCACATTCGAGGGGAGTCTCTGGCGCAAATTTCAGCCCGATCGGACCATGGGAACATACCCAGAAATTTGTGACCTAAAAGCGTGAGAACGTTTTTCGGAACCATGTTACGGTATCTACCGTAGGCTACAGTAATCCGATCGGCTGAAATTTTCACGTTAAGCTTTTCTAGCATTCGGACGTCGATCCTGAAAGTTTCAGCCCGATCGGACTACTGCATCCCTACTAGGCAGACCTACTATACCGGGGAAAAGCCGAGGTTCCACTGGACCTAAAATCAAATTGGCCCAGCATAAGCTGAGCCCAATTAGCTTGGTGGTCTACGACAACCGAAAAGCCAGTAGACAGTGGCTGAGTCCGCGTGAGGTTGGTGTACCCTTCTAAGTAACTCATACCAAAAAAGCTAATGTTGTGCATGTGGTGGATGGTGTCTGGAGTGGTGTCTGGACCCATATTTCTATTATATGTATATATCTGAGCGGGGTTAACCGGAAAAAGAAAACAGTTGAAGAAACGAAATTAGCGCAAAAAAAACTTTTCGAACAACATACATATATACACGAACATACACTAAATATTGTACATTGCTGCGAGTGCTTTAAAGTGCATTCAAAATGTATTCGCAGAAACATTCTTGAATCCGAATCCATTTTAATTTGCAGTATCCTTTTGTATCCAAAAAAACTTTTTTTTATGCGGTTGCATCCGAAATGGGTACTTTTATGGTCTGTGGACACCCAAAATGTATTTTTCCAAAACGTATGAAAACATTCCCTTTTGCACTGTTTTCGCAAATTAAATTATAAAAAATTATATAAACAAGTATGAGTGAGTTGTTAGAAAGAAAATTTGTTGTATACAAAGCGAATTGAAATGGATTCAATAACTATAAATTCGTTGAATTTTTGGTGGTTTTGCAAAATTGTTTTTGGGTGGTCCACAAACTAAATACAAAAGCTCCTCCAAATGCATCGAATATGACGAAAAAACTTCTTGAATGCGACTAAAATATGCTTTGTATTTTGTATGTAGCGCCGGATATATTGGATGCACGGATGCATTTCGGACGCATGTTAATCAGTAAATATGTACAGACAATATGTAGTCCAGTAATATGTACATATTTACTGAGAAGCATAATTTGCTCAAAACAGCATTAAAAGTTGTGAAAAAGCAAAAAAAAATTAAAACAAAGAAAAGTCGACGATAATTTTGCAACGTTTTTTTCTTCCTTTTTGATTATTTTACGCTTTGTTTTCAGTATACTTTGTGACAAAATATGATGAAGGAATCCCATTGAAAAGCGCCCACAAGCTAGTTTTTGAATTTAATCTTTTACAAACGTATTAAACGTATTACAAAATGTGATAAGCGGAAAATCGAATAATAAAGAAAGATTATTGAAAAATATCTTTTAGCGATTGAGGGGTGGGCATAAATTTTTTGTTATTATCAGTGTTGTATCTTGAATACAACATTTTTTGAACCCGAAGAATGGAATACTTTTTGAATCCTAAAAATTGATACAATTTGAGCAAGACAAAAGCAAATTGATTCAAAAATAGGTCCAATTTGAATACATTAATGCAAAAATGGATTCAATTGGATATGTAGAAAATTTGATCCAACATGGATGCGGTATCTTCGTGGATCTTCAGATCCATGTGTGATTCAAGTTACATCACTAGTTATTATTGGTTTTTCGGGGATTTTTTAAACTTTTTTATTAAAAAAATAAGTCGACCTTCGAAATTAGATATAAGTCGACCTTCAAAATTAGAAAATTTTGAAGGCCAAAATTTTGAACGTTCTCGGCCACAAAAAGTATGTAGAAAGGGAGATTGAATATTTTCCCAAATACGGAAAATAATTCTTACAGTTAAAAATAGCTGTACTATAACAAACGATAAATAATAAATTTGCGTGGGCAAAAAAATTCGAAAGAAATAGCCGCAGGCAGACGAATTGCTTGGCAAAAATTACACGCCAAGAAAGAGTTCCTTTATGAAAAGTTAAACAATTAAAAAGTTTTACGGGCAAAAAAATTGTTAAACTTTTCGTATAGCCTATGATTGATAGCTTTTGAATGTCCATACAAAAAGGTACAAAAATTAAAGACGATGCAGAGATGAGAATTTACAAAAATTGCATTAAGAAAATTTGATAAACATTACACAATCGTCAAGTGTCTGCTTCTCGGACTTCTCTATCGCCTTTTCTTTGCCTTCTCTTTTCGTTGCAGTGGTTTGTTGTTGCAATAATTGTGGGCATGCAGCGAACAAATTGTTGTGGAAAGTTAGTTAAAGAAAATAAGCCAGGAAATGAAATCGAATTAAAAATTTGAACACAAAACCGGTAAACCGAAAAGAGAAAAATGGATTGCAAAAAATAAAGAACAAAATTAAAGTTTGTTTTTGCTCGGAGTAAAAGTTAATTTTTTAAGAAGGAGGAAAGTTGCTTTTTTATTTTTATACAATAAATTCATAATCTTCCGCTCATTTTCTGCACTCCTTTCCGATTATTTTCTTCTCGTTGTGTTTTGAATTTATTTAGTTAATAAAACTTATTTTTTACGTTGGCAATTAAAATGACCTTTTTTTCACAAAAAATACCAGCCTTTATTTCTCCCGCTGTTCCTGTTTTGTTTTAAAAAAAGTGAAAGTGCGCCATCTAACGCAAAAATGTTTCCTTTCCAATTCGTAGGACATTGCAATTTATGGGCAGGGCGGGAAACTTTTTGTAATAAATGGGTCGAGTCTTTCCTTTTTTTGCAATTAAATTTTTTTACAAAAATTCCCAACAAAAATCATATATAAGAAGTAAGCGTAGAACAGCAATACATTCGACAGTTTCCATTTCACTAATACCAAATTCAAGAGTTTAGCTTTAGTATTAGTTGAGAAATAGTTTGAATTAAAAAATTTTTCAAACTCAATAATTTTTTCATAGAAATTAAAAAATTATTATTTTTATTTATAATTATTTTTGATTTTTATTTTTAATCAATTAATAAATCTGCAATATTTCTGGAATAATTATTATGAAAATTAATTAGTATGAATCAATAGTTTGAAAATTTAAGGAAGCGATGGATTCTTCCGACTTGAAAGCTTCGTCTTCTGCAAATTATCCTAGTCAGGATTTCAAAAATGATAAATCCGAAAAGGAATTATTGGTCGAAGCGGAGAGTCTGAAAAAGTTCGCCTTTTTCGGCGTCGCCATTTCGACCATCGCCACCCTCACTGCGGTTGGTTTTGTACATATTTTGTTTATCATAGCAGAATTAATGAATGGATAACAATAGCTACTATATATAATAGTGCCAAATAGCTACTGATACAAATGGATTTATAAAATTTTAAACCATCTTCAGGTAATTGCTGTGCCGATGCTCTATAATTACATGCAATTTGTGCAGTCCAGTTTACAAGAAGAATTGGCGTTTTGCGTGCACAGAACGCAAGGTCTATGGGAGGAATACTCGAAAGTAAAATTTCTAAGCGTTTAAAATTTTACGTTTATTATTTATTATACATCGAAGTAAATCAACATTACATTAATCATTAATATTTTAGGTAGAAGGATTTGGTATTCGACACAAACGTCAAGCTTATGCCACTGGCCCACCTCAATACCAACAGCGACCACAATATCAACAGCAGCCACAATACCAGCCTCAGCAACAATACCAGCATCAGCAACAATACAGTCCTCAGCAGCATCAGGCGTCTTATCAGGCACGGCCACAACAATCCTATCAACAACATCAGCCCCAGTATGCGCCACAAGCTTCGTATCAACAACGCCAGCCAGCGCCATCATACCAACCACAACAGCAACAACAACAACAGCAGCCGCGCTATCAGCAGCCACAATCTGCACCAGGTATTTACATATAATAATAATATGTATAGAAATTATTGTAGAGATTTCGAGAAATTATTGTAGTGTAACAAAAGATCTTTTTCGCTTACTGAAGCGATGATATTTCATTGAATTTGAATCATTATACAATTTTATTTAGTTTACCAACCACAACAACAACAATACAGGCCCGCGCCTTCTTACCAGCAGCGCCCGCAGAGCTCCTTTGCGCAGTCCTTCTCTCAATCTGCGGGCGGTGGCGGCGGCGGCGGCGGATCGTGCAGTTGTGGAGTGGGAAATGCAGGACCACCAGGTATCAATACAAATGTTTTAAAATAAATAATTAACATAATTAATTATTCAATTCGATTAATTCGTTAAATAATTTAAATTATTTAGGACCACCGGGACAAGATGGTCTGCCCGGTAATGACGGACAGCCCGGCGGTGATGGCCAACCAGGCGGAGATGCGTCGACTGGCCAGGTCCCAACTGCTGCCGATTTCTGTTTCGGTACGTTTTTCTGTACATACAACTGTGTAATGAATATACGAATATAATTTTTACAGATTGCCCACCAGCACCAGCAGGCCCACCAGGAACTCCCGGACCAAAAGGACCGCCAGGACAACCAGGACAGCCCGGCGAATCCCCACGAAGCTACGGCGCTTCTTCTCCGCCAGGCCCACCAGGACCTCCTGGACCTCCAGGACAAGTTCGTCATATAACAAAATGATTCAGTTTTTGGTTATATCTATTGAAACCTTTTACATTGTCAAAATTTAGGACGGCACCCCAGGCAACAGCGGTCCACCAGGTCAACCAGGACAAGTCAACAATGTTCCCGGAACTGCTGGACTACCTGGGCCAGCGGGACCACCCGGACAACCCGGACAACCCGGTCAACCAGGTGGACAAGGATCATCCCCACCAGGACCACCCGGCCCAGCGGGAGATGCCGGCACTCCTGGACAGCCAGGACAGCCCGGCCAACCAGGTGGCCCAGGACAAGGGGGCGGACCTGGTCAAGGAGGAGAGTGCAACCACTGCCCACCGCCCCGAACACCACCTGGTTATTAATTGCGAAATTATTTTCGATTTCGCTTTTCGACACAAAGCTTTTGGCAATTTTTGGGAGATTCCAAGGAGATTATTGTATTTTACTTTGCTCAATTGTCTTTCACTTCGTAAAAGTAAAATCGTTTAAAGTTTATATTTCGATCTGAATTACATTACAAAAATGTTGTAAAACAATTCAGAAGCAATTCTTCACATTCACGAAAATGAGCCTCCGTGATAAAAAAAAACCTTTTGTTTTACATACACATGCAAACATTTCAAAAGTTTTACATACATACACATGCATGCCGTATTCCTTATTTGTTATAAATTTACGGTATAATGTTTACGTTGAAACTTGCATCCGAATCGCATCCGCGCATCCAGCACTGAATTTGGAGCCTGCAAAAAAGCGAAAAAAAGTTCAAAACCCATTTTTTGAATTCAAAAGAGAATTCTCATCAATTGCTTTAGCACTTTGGATACAAAAAATCCAAATATGCGGATTAAAATGCATCCGAATGCAAACAACGATGTATTTGAATACGGTGCTATGTCATCTCCTAAAAAACCTCAGGTGGGGCGTCTCCTAAAAAACCTCAGTGCGTCATCTCCTAAAAAACCTCAAGTGGAGCGTCTCCTAAAAAACCTCAAATTTTTAAAAAGTTACTTAAAATTTCAAATGCAAAATTTTTAAAGAAATTTTTATGCATCCGAAAGCTTGCAAGCTGCACAATCTGGTGATAATTTTTAAAATTTATTTCCTTTTCAAATTTGATTACATTCGTGTCTTCTGTACAATTGTATTTGAAAAGGAATGAAAAAG
>SAUE01000006.1:42956-64095 GCA_009724625.1 Deladenus siricidicola
AAACTCGTTAGCTGTTTTTTGGCCCAGGACAAATTTTTGGGCGATTTGGTGCAAAATTACAGAAAATCGCTTTTAAGTGTAATAGGATACTGGTTGATTCAACTTTTAGTATTGAATTTTTTGGCCATAACTTTCTTACTACAAAACTTTTATTTATTTATCATAGCTTATTCAAAAGCGCACGCTTCGAGGATTTTTTTGACATAAAGATCCAAAAACACTCCTGCCCTCCAACGGTATAAACAAAAAATCGAACGACTAACTATCGTTAACTCGTGAGTTCCAGCGTTAACTTGTGAAAGGCCGTTTCGATACGTTCAAGTCGTCGATCACTTTTCTTAGAACTCATGACTTGATCCATCCCCATAAGAGATAATCGCAAGGACTAAAATTGGTGGAGAAACGAGGCTGTCGTTGAAATAGTTTGCGTGGATATCAAATCTGTGTGAAAGCGGTCCGAAAATTCAGCATAGCTGTAACCACATTCAACACACCATTCAAAAAATTGAGCTTTCGAGAAGAGGGGAGAAGGACATCCTATATATTTGAGAAGGACATCCTATACAAATTTACATAAATAACCATAACGTAAACAAAGACACAAATTTTCAAGAAGCAATAACTCTGTGAAAACTAAACCAAACGATTGGACCTTTTGTCAAAAAATCCTCCAAACCTGCGCTTTTAAATTATAAGTGAAAAATAGTCGTGTATTAAGAAAGTTATGGCCAAAAAATTCGATACTAAAAGTTGAATCACTCCGTATATTCGGAAAATATTCTGCGGTAATTTTCATCGAAAAATGGTCACATTAACCTCAAAAGTAATGTCTTCCAGCTTAAAAGAGCCCGCTTTCAGATCGATAAATTTACCACATATGTATGCCATTTTAAAATTTACCACATCCATTCATTATTCATTTATTATAATAGCTTATTTCACCTTGGTTTAAGTTAGTAAGAAGAATTTTCTTCGGTTTTAATAGTTTTGTAACTCTGATCGAAGCGAACGTTTTGAAATTGTAGTTATCGTCCCTTCTAAAGCATTCAATAAATAGTTCGCAATTTGGAATGAAAGATGATGATTAAATTTTGCTTTTGATTACTATCTGTCGTATTTCTTCCACACAAAAGCGAAACTTTCGCCGCTTTTTATGCGCGTGTGAACGAAACCATTCTCTATTTATTTTTTTCTAGATTTTACAGTTATCTTATGATGATAGGCGAGTGAATTTTGACACTGTTGCGGCTACGAAATTAAAAGAAATGTTCACTTTTATATGCATTTTTGTTGGAGAAAGAAATTAAAACAAGAAAGAAAAGAATGGAGGAAGGAAAGGACGGCTGGCAGTTATTCTTTCTCGAGTGAACTTGACGATGTGTGGAAAGTTGGGGTCTCTCTTTCTTTTTAATTACGTTTTGCCACTCACTTTTGTCTCGCGGCGACTAATTGTAAGAAAGAAAATAACAACAAAAAGCACAAGGGACAGTATTATTCGCTGAGAAAGCGACTGTCTTCACTAATCATAGCCAACCCAACAAAAATAAAAAGTTTTATAGTCGCAATCTTCGTTTATATTGTAAAAATAAAATGCCTTTTCATGAACTCCTTTTTTCCGACTCTGACCTAGCAAAGTAACTACCGCTATAAAATAAACTGAAGGTCGAAAAATAAAAAATCATTGAAAATTTTTCAATTTTGTTACAATTAAACGTGTTTGAAAAACTTTTAATTTTAGACATTTTAAATGGATGCCATAATATATATTTTAGTTTTGAAACGCAAGATAGAAGTAGAAAAAATGGTATAGGCAAAATGTCTATATTGTATATACAAGTACACATTTAATTGTAACACAAAATGATATATGTAGAAGTGGAGAAGTAGAGAGAAGGGAGAAGGAGAGAGAAGAGCGAGGCAATAGGAGAGAGAGGAGAGACAGGATAGAGAGGAAAGAGAGGAGAGAAAGGAGAGAGGAGAGAGAAGAGAGCGGGAAAAAGAGGAGAAAGAAGGAAACGAGAGAAGAGAGGGAAGAGAGAGGAGAGAGAGAAGAGAGACGAGAGAGAAGGAGAAAGAGAGAGAGAGGGACGACTAACTCTAACTACTAAAGCATTTTTGCACATAATTTTACCTTCAACAAATCTAAGACACAAAGAAAGTTTATTGAGAAGCACTTTAATTTTTTAATTGTTCCTGTCATTTTAATTTTACACAAAGTAATTGAAATAAATTTGCAAAAAAGGCGAATAAAAGGAATTTCCCGCTGTGCGACGGAATTTTCAGGTAAGTGGCTGTGGGGCGCTGGGTATGGGAGAATGTGGCAGCAAAACATCGAGAGAGTGTAATTGACTCTACAACAGCAACAGCAGCCGCCAACACAGCCAAAAAGACCGCAGCACCGCCGCAGCAAAGGCGCAAAACCCGAAAATTGAGTAAAAACTCTGGAAAAATTGTCTAAATTTCCGTGCATAAATAATGAAAATTTATAAAAATTAATGGGAAAATTCCTAAAAAATAATTTAATTCTACGAATTTTTATTCAGTACAGGGCAAGGAGGAGAATTTTTTGATTAAATCTTTTTTCATCTATTTTTTTCTATTGAATGAATAAATTAGAATAAAAAAAAGAAAAATCGTTCCATGAAAATTAATTTTTGTACGTAACAAGACTTTATAATTAAATTTTGATTATTTTAGTAAATGTGACTTTTTTGAAGGTTTAGGTAATTATATTTTCACATTTTTAAAAATTAATCATTATAATACTGAATATGTACATATTTTTGCTAAATCAAATAATTTATTTGTATATATTTTATTGAAACGCAAAATAATTTGTATATTTTAGAAATTGAAGATGTAGGAATGATTATGCAAAAAATATTTTCGCTAAACCGGAAGTGTGGCAAAATTTTGTTGTGTGCGTCACTTTGGAAACCTATTCGAAAAACTGAATTGATCGAAACCTTTTCCATAAAATAATGTAGGTTAAAAATATTGTAATTTTTTTGGAATATTACAAAAATTGGAGAAATTTAGCTAATTCCGTTCAAAAGTTTCATCAAATTATAATAAATGAATTGAGGGAATGATTCTTTCGATCATTTCTTTATTTAATTGGCATTAAATTATCGCTAGAATGATTTTTGCAAATTTCATAAAATTGAACTATACGTATAATGGAAGAAGAATTACAAACCTGAAATATAATTGTTTGAAAAAAGGGTAAATGAATTAATTTTGCACGAGCATTTAGTGCTTGACGATTATCGGAAATGCCCACATTTTCAATGTGGAGAAAAATGTATTAATTTTTCATTGCAAAAAACATCTTTTCGCGATTTTTTTCGTTTATTTTAAGAAAAAAACGTAAAGTTTTCCGGAAGGAAATTCGAATAATATTGGCATACCGTGCTTTTACTCTCTTTCTCTCTTTCCCTCTCGCTGACAGTTTCGCTCTGTTTAGTTTCATTTCATGAAAATTCTGTATGTGCACAAACTTCATAACGACAAACTGCCATTTTTTCTTTTTTTTTCTTTGCTATTATAATAAATGGAAAGAAAGACAGTAGGAGCAAATAATAATCATTCAAGCATCACCGTAATTTAGCAAAAAATGGAAAATATGAAGGAAATACGAGAAGTTTGTGCGAACGAACGAGGCACACGTGCCGTGCCATTGAATTAATGTTTTGCGATGTTTTCAGAGAGATTTTTTTAATTTTATTTTTATAATTTGCAAAACTAAAAGTTAATTTTAAATAGTTTTGTAAAAAAATTTAAAAATTGACGGATCCGCACTTTTCGAGCATTTCTTTTTGCAATTTAATTTTTGTCACTTTTTAATTTTCTTTCGCTTAAAATATCTTTTAAAACACAATTACTTTCCGGAATGAATTATTAGAAAATTTGTATTCAAAAACGTAAAGTTTTATGACGATGAATAAGATTTTTCCGCAATATATACAATGATTATTACAATGATTATGATATTATAATGAAGCCCTTTCCACAATTCTCGCACACATTTCGTATTTGCGTTTTGTCTTCGAAGAAAGAGAAGAAAAAAACCGTTTCAAGATTAATCACACAACTCATAAAAATAATAAAAGTGTGAAATGAATTTCTATGTTTGTGTTTCGTGTGTGTGTCACTTACTAATTTGTATTGATGTGTGTGTGTTTGTGTTTTTTTGTTGTTGGCGGTGAAGGAAAATACATATGTGTATTTTTAAAGAAGCAAATAAAATTAACGATCCAATCAATGCCAAAAGCAAATTAAAAATTTATAATTTCACATTATACTTTTCATTGAATTTTTTTCGCGTAGAAATGCGATTTATTTATTTTGTAAAGCAAATGAATCCCATTTATCATATTCCTTATTGTTTACATATTTTTCATTAAGATTTTCAATGTTATTCCAAACAAAGTCTACAGTAATACGAAAAACAAAATCTAATTTAATAAAACTAAACTTTTCTCTGTGATTTGCTTCATGAAAAAAGTGATCAAAATTTCTAAAATAAAACAAATTTTATTTGTTGTATACATATATACAATATTATACACATTTGGTTCTAACACTTTTTTAGTTGGTTTGATTAAAAAAGAAATTATTTTTAAACATTTCATGTCTTCGTTATATTGGATTCTAAATTAAAATTCAATTTTTTCAAATATCGGTTGTTATTGGTTGTTACTTAAAAATTCTCTTAGCTTTATTACAATAACTATGTGTTGTTGAGGATAGATAATGAGACATAACCCAAAAGTAATCTCCAACATTTTCATTATCGTATCTTAAAGCATAAAGGTTTTAACGAAGTTCACAAAAGCAATATCATCTTCCAACGAAAATTATTTTTCATCGGTTTTTTTCATTTTATTGAAAATATTTTTTGATTCGCCCATTTTGCGTTTTTAGAAAATGTCGGGGAAAAGAAAGAGAGAATAAAATATAAAGTGAAAGAAAGTGGGAGAGAGAAAAAAAGAAAGGAAGAAGAAGAAGATTCGTCCTTTCTCAACCATGACCAAACTTATTATTAATTTGTCTTTTACAAAACTTTTTCATTTTAAAGGAATTCAATATTATTTTATTCGTTTTATAATTCGAAATTATTCTTTTGTATTTTTTGTCCCCCCCCCTCTTTTTTTTTCAAGATCTACAAAATTTTGAAACAAAAACCACATTTTACAATTAAAAAAATAAAGTTTAATTTTCATAGAATTCCGATTAAAAACATTTTCTCATTGAAAATTTGTCAAATTTTGTACAAAATAACGGTCTCCCTATTGTTATAATTAGAATTTTTCGGCTATCGATAATTTATTGTTGAAAATTTTTGGGCCTTTTTGAAATTTTCTAAATGTGGAGAATGCTTCTATAAATATAGCCAAAACGAATGGTTCAAGGTTTATTTAATTATTTATTTATTTTTTGGAATTCTCTTTCATATGCTCGGTTTTGTAAGCTTTTTAAGCAATTTTTAATTTGTAAAAAAACGAAATTTCTTAAAACGCGAACTTATAGGCAACAAAAATAAGTTGTGTGTTTAGAAAACATAATAATCACAGCAATAATAATAATTGCCACAATCGAAGCGATGGCTACAAATTATTTTGTTAACAAATTTGCGTTATTTTGAAGCAATTGTTATGCAAATTTGTTTTTTGCAATTATTTCTTTTCAGAAGCGATTTGATTGAAAAATTTTATCGACGTAATATGTAAAGTAGTGAGAGTTGAAGCTATAGAAACATAGAAACGAAAAATAAAAGGTAGAAAAAAAAAAGAATATCACAAATTACCTTAAAACAATTACGGTATTGATGATGAATTTTGCAAAAAATATTAATTTTATTAATTCACATTTTCTTCATTTTTAGATTTTAAAAGTATTTTACTTTGGAATTATGGAAGGATAGATGATTACCGTATGTACTAACTTTTTCTTCTTATTTTTCACAGAGATAGTTAAAGAAAAATTATTATTGAAATAAATCAGTAATGAAATTCATTCCTTGAAAATTATTTGTTCATTTTCTGAGTTTATGTAAAAATGTTTATTTTTAGATTTTGTTTTTGCTGGTTTCATTATTAGTTTTGTTTTCGTCGATCCTCTAATTTTTTGGTCTTTCAAATACACTTATTTTGAATCAAAATGGCCATATATTTATGTATATTTGCCAATAATAACAATTGCCATAATTGTAGAAATTTATGCTTGAATTTCCGTCTTGTATTTTTCGTAGAATTTAAAAGAATGCGAGAATAATGAAATTATCAGCCGAGTTTATTATTCGACAAATCCACCCTTCAAATAATTCGCTAAAAGCCGCCAAAAGGCGTTAATTGCGAGAAAAAAGACTTTTATTTTGGCAAACTCATTTTTGACATTTCAGCCGTTTTGCATTTATTTTTAAATTGTCTTTGCAAATTTATGATAAAGATTTTGCAGTTTTTCAATTTGTTGCTTATTTGAGAATATGTATTTTTGTGCGATCAGAAGTGGTGTTAATCGAAAAAATGTATACATAAAACCGAAACCGTCGATCATCTAAGCCACAGTATCTAAGCCAGTCTGTAACATTCAGTCAGAGTCTGCAATACTAAGCCAGTTTGTAACATTTCATACATATACATATGTAGCAAGAAAATGTAGTTTGATATATTAATGTATAATATTTCTTTGCTCATATCAGTCATCCCATTTAGTATCACAAAAATTCTCATTTTTTAAAAGTTTGTCCAGAGTAAGCTTTAAGTAAGCTCGTTTACAAAATTTACAACTTACAAACACATTTATTTTACAAATATGCATTTTACATAAAAACACTTTTCTATACTTGAATTTCTTGAATTTTTAATCTTTTTATTTGAACTTTTTTATGCTTTGGGATAAAACCGTTATGATTCAATTATTAATTTTAATGATTATATGGCAGTGTGGGGGGAGGGGGGGGGAGGAGATACATATGTATTTAGAGAAAACTGAAAATGACACAAATGGGGATTAAAAATCCACGAATATGCTAATTTAGACTTTTAGAATAAATTAAAGCTCATTAATTTATTAATCAGGCCGGTAGAAAAATTTGTACAACCTAACAAACAAAAAACAACAAACGAGACAACAACAAACTAGACAACAACACATTTACAGCAAATATAATAAGAACGCACACCACAAAAAAGAATGAAGTTGTAATGATTGTAATTGTAATATAGCAATTGTGCCGACTCGTTAGCATAACAAAAAAACAGTTTCGGGAAATGAGAGATTTTTTAGGGGGATCATCTCCCCAGCTCGCATTTCACAACAAATCCGCAATTTCACAAAATGATGTCAAAATGCGTTTGTAATGTTGGGGTTGATATTTTTAGAAAAAGGTTCAAAAGAAATTCAAAGTAAAAGAAAACAATGAATTAATTGTTGACTGTACAATATGTATGTATGTATGTATGTATGTAGGTACATGTAGAGGCAATAACTGTGAAATTGGCAATAAAACAGAATGCTACAAAATACTTGGCTGGTCAACAGCAGAAGTGATCTCGAAATTGGATAAAGTGCGATTTAGAAGATTTAAGAAATCCTTATTCGTATACATTTTGACAAAAGTTTTCAAAATTAAATATGCAAATTAGTGTAAACAAAAGAACAATAAATTTTCGTAAATCCAATTATTTTTTATTACATTAAAACATAAGAAATAAAGATACATTTTGAAGGAATTTTTTTATTGTATACATTTCATATCCAATACTTTCTATGTATATTGTCTTACATAGTGCTAAGATCTTGCACATATTCTGAAACCAAAAATAGTTTTAGAAAAGTAACTGGGAACTTATCGGCTTTGTTACTTTCTATTTATTTTTTCGTGTTTTTATTTTTTTGCGCCGCACCTTTGAAATACGGTAAGAGCAAGCTCATCGATATTCCGTAGGTGAACCGTTAAACCAAATCTAATTAAACCAAATCTTTAAATGCTTTGCGACGTAAATAACTCTTGCAATGATTATAGTTATTTCTTTTAATTCGTAAATGCGCCTATATGTTCAAATAGATATTTAATTAGTTCTGATAAATAAAATAAAAATCTTTTTGTTAAAGTTTTTAATCGTCTCAAATAACAGAAAAATATTAGCTAAATTGCTATTTTCGCTCATTTTTCAAATTAAAGCGAAAATGATAGATGTGAGTGAGCGAAAGAAAAAGAGCAATGAAGTTGGACCGAAGTGTTTATCTGACCAATAAAATGTGCTAAAACTAGAGTGATTATCGTAATGGAGAGATGAAAATTGTCTAAAACGATATTTAGAGCACAGAACACAATAGAAAACATGTGTTGTTTCATTTGTTTTAGATTTTATTATAAATTGCGTAATTCAATTTCGTTCACAAATATTATTAAAACTTAAATGTTAAAATGTATTTTAATTGTTAAATGAGATTTACAGTCTTTGTATGTAACTTTTTGCTCTGCTTGTTACACAAATAACACAAAAATGCATGTTATCTTAGCTATGTCTTTGTTACGTAAAAGTTTTTTTTGAAAATAAATTTTAATTGGTCTTTTAACTTAAAGTATGTTTGCATATACATACATATTTAAAAACGTATATGAATGCAAAACTTAGTTTTGATAAATAAAAACTCCAACAATCGCAAGAGGCTATGATACTTCAATCTAAGTATATATTCTAACAAAATGTTTTAATAAAAATATTGATGTGAAAATTTGTAACAAAAAATACCCAGAAATATGTGTATTTTTATTTTTGCCACATTTTGTGCGGTAATAAAGCCAACAACAACAACAAGTTATTAGCATCAAAGCTAGCAACAACAATAACAACAAGTAATAATTTGCGTATAATGTGTAATATGTCATTTCACAACTTATTAAAATTTATGTCTTTCCAATAAAACAAAAAGCATCATATTTAGAGAGGGAATACACATTTATTTCTAAATCGCTTTCAGATGTTTTCATAAAAAATGTTTTTGTTTCCATAAAATTAACCATAATATTTTTCTTTTTTAATGTTCAAGCTATAAAAAATGAACCTCAAAACTTATTTGTTTTTTTAGAAGTTTATGCTATGCTAGATCCTTCATCGTTATTGGACCATTTTTTTCACATATCCAGCAGTCATTACACATTTTTTTGTCCTCAAAATCCACTTTTTTTCTCTCTCTCTCGTAGTAATGAGTTCGCCTTCTGAGATACAATTGACAGATTACATAATAAGAAACAAAATTTTTTGTGTGGTAATAACTTCTGTTTTGAGACATTGCTTCAAATGTCTAAATGAATGCAAATTTTCCTCTCGGGTGAAATTTTATACTTACCAATTCAAAATTTATTATTAATGCTTTTTTCAGTAATAATGTATTTTACTCATTAAAATAACAAAATTCCATCATAATTCAATTCTTTCGTATGCAAATTTTTATAGTAATGACCATTTTATACATAATAAACAAATAATACATTTGAAAATTGTTTTCAATAAATTTGAAAATGTTCCTCGCTCAATTTTCTTATCAATTTGAGTTATTTTTTTACGTATGATACACTACTTATTAACTTAACTTGCAACAACGACAAAACAATTTGAAGCTGAAAAGCATGGCTGAGAGATGAGGGGAGGGGAGGGGGTGGGCGGTTTTCACCATTTCAAATCATCAATTGGAAAAAACGTTCAACCTCCAAATGCCAATTCGACTTGAACTTTTCGAAATTTATTTAAAATAGCAAGCAGCTTTACTTTAATCTATTTTATTTTTAGATAATTAAAAAAATAGAAAAAAAATTTAGATAAAGTTCTAATCAGTATAATGTTTCAAAATGAACATGTTATATAATGCTTCAAAATGAAAAATTCAATTTGAACTATCATTTTGAATTTAAAGTTCAAATTAACTTGAAGTGTGGTGAATTTGAAGTTGAAAAGTTCAAATTAATTTCGCAAATTTATTTTAAACCAAAAAAGGAAAATATCGGCTTGCGGGCGGCGCGTTGCGTTGAGGCTAGTGTGGACTACACGTCTACATTTTCCTTGAAATTAAATGATTACCTCGAAATTAAATTAGCCGTACCCTCCCCATCTGAGAAATAGTCCCTCCCAAAGTTAGTTTTCCTTTTTTTAATGACAATAATTTGTTTAAAATGACAAAAATTGTTTCTTTCAAATATAAGATTTTGTAATTCTTTTCTTCTTTTCCAATTTTTTCCAATAATTCTTTTCCAAATCTCAATTAAAATATTTAACGTGCTCTAAACGTTGCACTACAACTTTCTCGTATGAGAACCGGACTCGAAAGACAAATCGAAAGACCAAAGTAGGATTCGAAGACAAAGATAGTATTAGTGAACAAGCTATTTACGGAATTTTTTCACGAAAAATTTATTTTTCAGAAATCAACGATGACTGGAAATTAAAAATCTCAAAAATGTTCAAAGTGAATTCTCCCTGGAGACGAAACGGTCCTTTAATCCACTTTTAAGTCAACCACCAAGCTCGTTTTTTTTCGAAAATCCGTTTCTATTTCCTTACAATTAATTAAATTTTTCGTATTTCATGATAATAAGGCCATGTAAATTTAAATTATAGCAATTAAATTAATTACCGAAAAAGCATATTTAGCAACCGTCAATTACTTTAGCTGTAATTATTTGGATTAACGTTTGAAATGAGTTTATTTTTCAGCCACAACTTTTATAAATTTTCCTCTAAAATATTTTTGTGCCATTGTTAAGTTTTAATTATGTACAAAAGCAAGAAAAATTAAATTTGCAAATCAGTGCTTCAATAAATATGAAAGTTGTCGTTGATTTAAGAGTTTTAACTTTTGACAATTATTTCCGGGGGCTTTTTTAAGAGTTATTTGGCCAGGTAAGACACTCTAGGATGTGATTCTTAGAGAAATTTCAAAAACTTTGTAAAATTTGACAAAATTAGTAACATTAAAAGTTATAAAAATTAAAAGTTATAAAAATAACTCCTTAAATGAAAAGTCAATTCGATGATTAATACTGAAAAACTGAGTCTTGAAGGTAAGAATCAATTAGATAATTATTTTGCGAATGTCAAAAGTTAATTTTAGTTTACTTTTTATACTTTTTACACTTTGGATAATCGCAAAAACCATTTATTTTTAACATAATTTAATTAAATGGTATTACAGTATGGACGGGGATACGGTTTCGATAATGATTGTAATACATTGATAATCGTAAGCGGTGAATGTGTACATATTCGCAGTGTTTCCTTGTAAAAAGCAAACCTTATCAAACTTTTTGTTGCTACATTCAACACTGGTTTTTACGTCACATTTTTTACAATTTTTTTTCCTATTTAGACTTATTTGAGTACGTAAATATTCCGTATTAATATTTTGGAAAACAGCAAAATTAGCCACAAAACGGTAAAAATAAATTTTTAGCATTTAAAATAGATTTTTCGGATAAAATTTTTGCTTTCATTTAAATGCTTTCAGAATTTTGCATTATCAAGACAAATTAAAGCCAAGCGTATTAAATTAGATAATTTAAAGAAATTTTATAAATTATCATTATTTCTTTTTGTGTTATTTTTGCGTGGATGTTTTGTGTTTTGAAATTTGCGTATTTTATTATTTTTGGAAAAATTTTTGCATCAAAAATAGCTTCGTGTTTTCTTAATTTTTTTGCAATTTCTTTTCTAACCGTTAAAGTGTTTAATAATTCTATGAAAGGTATATTTTTACTTATTTTCTTGAAATTATTGACCAATAGCTACAAAATCTCCAATATCAAATTTGCAATATATCAATTTTGCGTAATACTTATTCATTATAAAAATTCAGTTTATCTTCCCCTTTTTTATTGTAATACGAATTTTACAATATTCCCAGGTGATTTTGCATAAACGTACATATATCAATGATTACCTGAAATCGCGAATGAATGAAGAAATGTGCTTGTTTCATGAAATTCTGCTCATTCGCCATAAATTCAAAATTTTTTATCTCAGTAGGCAATAATACATATGCATTATGTAATAATACATACTGTGATGTACATGTATCAGGAGGGGTGGCCAAATTTTCAGTTTTTCGGTTTTTTGGGGTACATTTTTTCTTTTTTCGCTTTCCAAAAGCAGTTGCAATCTGCAACTTTTCGATTCCAAAAATATATTCAAAATATGCGCCGTTTCGAGACATATCCTATCCCGGCGATTGGCGCGGCGCGCCAAATGCGCCAATCCAGTCCGTTTTTTCGGATACAAAGAAATCAATTTTTGAGCTATTTTGGTGGTGGAGATATGCTATGGCAAAGTGTCCGGCAAACAAAATTAGCACACTATTCGATTCAAAATTTCGATTCCGGATAATATACATGAAAATAATGCATGTATAATATAATTTTTAGAAAAAAAGTAAAAAATTATTGCACAAAATGTTGTCCTTGACGAATTCGACACTTAAAAAGTCGAAAAAGTATGAGTTCGGCTTTTTTCGGCGTTAAGTACAAGTTCAAACTTTAACATTTTAAAAATGTTCGAGTTTGGTTCAAAAACGAACTTTAATTGGTGTTCGAAGTTCGATGCCAGTGCGGAACGAAATTTGGTGTTCATTTCAGCACTAATAAATACTATTTCAGTGTATGCTCAGTTACATTAGGTTGAATATTTTTTTGTAGCCATTTAGTTCTTTGGGAAATAAACAATTTTGCACTTTTTTACCAGGACCTCAGATAAATCCGGATTCATTTGGATTCATCGTATCTTCATTACATCATCAACGTCATTCCTGCTATCATTTTTATTACATATAAAGTTTTGGTCTTGTGTCTATTGTAAACTTCTCCTAAACCGATTCAAAAAATTTGTTTGTTGTGGCGAGCATTTTTTTTGTTGTTAAAGACGCATTTCACATTTTACATAGATGGCTTGCTTTGCTCGCTGCTGCATTTTTCTAATTGTCGTATTTTTCGCTTTTTATTGCACTCTTTTATTTGTTTTGTTCTCAATTTCCTTAACAAATTTTACGTGTTTCCTTATACATTTTCCTTTTTACAACATACTTCTTGCTTTCTTACACATTTTGCCGCTGTCTTATGTTTTGCTCTCTCGACCTTATCATTTTCTTCTTTTATAGTCAATTTTTCGTTTTATTTTTGATATCTTTTAAATGGTTTCTTTCATCTCAAAATAGTTTCGCTGCCTCGCTCTCATTTTCTTTTCATCCATTTTGTTTCGCTCTTTTACCCTCTCTTCAGTTTATAGTGTCCTCTATCTTGTCAATTATGTGCTCTTTCCCGATTTTATTTTGAGATTTTATTACCATTTCTCATTTTACACTTTAATTTATTTTCAACTTTTCATTTTTGAGGAAATCATTTCGCAATTTAATTTGATGATACACTAGAGTTTATCATTTTCATTTTTTCATTATACGGTAGAATGGCATTTATTATTCGCTGAATGGATTTAGATGACCGTAGTTTAAAAATGAAAACAAATTAACAAATCAAGTTGGTTTTCATTAACGTATTTTTAAATGGATTTATTTTTTATTTTAGTTCCAGTAAACATATATGTATATATGTATAAAAAGTAAGAACAAAATTACAGATTTCTATAATCAACAATTATTTGCAATAGTATACAGCGAGCGCTCTACAATAATCCTACTCAATTTATTTGCTAAAATTCCTCGCGGATGAACACTTTGGAGGACAGATCCGCGGGGGGTGAGATGAGCTTCGAAAGTGAAGGGAACTCGAGTCAGGAATACCTTAAGCCAATGAGTTCCTCGTCTCTTTCGCCCTCCTTCAACAATTCGCCGCTCAAAAATACTCACAGTCAGGTATAAGAAAAACTTTTTTTTTGGGTACGATGAATTTTCAACTCTAGACATGTGTGTAACAGATACAGACGAAAATTAAAATATATTTAGAAGCTAGAAAAAATAATATAAGTTAATTTCACTATATATATCAAATAAATTAATTTCGAAAATGGAGCATTTTATTTTGTTAATCTATACCACCTCGTTGGGGACAATTTGTGCTCAAATGTTTTGTTGGGGATTTTCAGCTTTTCGAGGGAGGCAGACTTCCATTTGTTTGTAAATTCGAATGGGTCGAAGAAACTCGATCAAGAGGGTTATGTTAATGAAGCAATTCCATTTCTACCTTTCAGACATAAAATTAACAAAAAATTATATGTTCTCCTTCATACTTTTGCCATTTTTAAGGCTAAAAATGTCAGATTTATTTTTTTACACTTTTGTTAGTTTTTTAATTTTTTCCGTAAAGGTTTATGATGTCGGGACGTTGAAATGAGTTTAATATTTAGCTAGTTAATTTTTTATTTAGTCTATCATTTTATTATGTGTTATTTAGTTTTCTAAATACACTATTAGATTATGTGTATGGACTATTAAATTATTGTTTTAGTTTCAGAATTATTTGTCGCCCACAAACTCCCCTGCTAGTCGTTCCCAATCCAGTTCACCGTCATTGCCTACTGCAAATCGACTTGGCCGCAATCACAAACGCGAACATCGAAAAAATTCCGCGTATTCAATTCACAACATTTTAGAGAAACGGTAATTTTAGAAAAAAAATTAAAGCTTTTTTGAAAAATTCAATTTAATAATACGTAACGGCTCACAAAATAGCGGTATAATTTTATTACAGTAGTATATTTCAAGACGCCTTCAAAAATTCCAATTTTTCAATTTAATAAGCAAGAAAAATTCTACATATCCGATAATAACAATTCTATTAACAGCAATGCCACAAACGGTATAAAAACAGTTAAAAATGAAAAATAATGGATCATCTTTCAAAAAAATTTTCCATTCCTTGATCTGGATCTACTAAATTTAATTAACTTTTCATTAACCAAAATGGTAAAAATGCAACAATAATTTTTTTACAATTTTCTATACAAATTATTGCAAAATTAAATCGTTACATATTAAAAATATTCATATGGTTTCTTAAATTTATCGTAAAGGAAAAGGGAAGCAAATTTAAAATTTAAAAAGTCACTAACTCGTTAGTTAAAGTAAATAAGTGTCAATAAAATTTTAGAAATGGTGAAATTAGCGGCGAAGAGGAAAATTGTACGGAAAATATTGGATTGATGGAAATTAAGACGAAGGAAGATCAAAAGAACGTTTTTGAAAATAATCAAATTACAAATAATTCAAGTGTACGGTATTTGGATGAACGGCCTACGGTAAGTTCAAAAAAAAACATTACGAACGGTACAATAAAAGAGGAAGGCGATAAAGAAACAATGGAATGTGAAAGCGCCACCTCAGCCACCTCGAACTTATCGCCGATGAAATTAAATTTTGTCACAAACAATTTGCTACCAAATCCCACGCGCTTAAAACCGCCAAACTTGGAATTGTTTCCGATAAGTTGCACTCAGCAGCCCCAATTGTCACAGACATCTGCCAATCCGCTTAATGGATTACCGAAGACAGAGCACGTATCCCCGATATCGAATTCTCAACAATTACAGGTCAGTATTTCAAATTTAAAAAATTATTCAAATTTAAAACCAATAAATAAGGAAAAATTTATTAAAATTGGCAATAATGCAATTATGTAAGTGTAATTTAGAACGTTTACTTAACGTACTTGTTCAATCAAATTTCGAATACACAACAAATGCGCTTCATGAACAATTCCGAGTCCACAGGTACACTTTTGTTTTTTAAAAACACTTTTGTTTTCGAGAATTCACTTGCCGCTTTACTCTTTCGAATTTGATTTATTTTCTAAAAATTAGACGGTAGTTTTGAATTGTAGCTGTCCTACCTCCGATCTCGCTCTCGTCACTTCAGGCAGCGTCAATTTTGAGTGCTGGAGCGGGAGGTAATACGCCTCTGAATAGCGCGGCGTTCCTCTCCGCAAATTCTTTATTTTGTGAGAGAAATGCTTCGACGCTTTCGCCAAACGCAAATTTTGCAGGTGGCATTCATGCCAATTTCCACAACAATAATAACAACAATGACAACCTCAACGGATGCAAAGTAAAGCACAACGGATTATTCCAAAGCGCAAATTCCCTTTCGCCGCCTACGGAGTCCAGCAGTCCCGTAGGGCAAGATGGCGGCCTTTTTTGCATGCAAAATGCGAATAGTAGCGGCGGCAACACTCACGCAATGCAACTGTCGCCAAACTCTCTAATGCTTGGCAAAAAGCAATCAAGGCCAACGTTCACCGGCCATCAAGTGTGTAGTTCATCCCTTTTTCTGACTTGTCCTTTAACAAATTTCTAGTTGAATTTTTACTGAATATGAAAATCGTTTCCAATTTTTCTAATATACAATTTTTCAAACGATATGTATACCTATTGAAAATATCTAAATTAAAATTTTAGATTTCTTTACTGGAAAAGAAATTCGATGATACAAAATATCTTGCCGGTAGTGATCGCGCACAATTAGCACAGGAGCTGGGAATGAGCGAAAGCCAAGTCAAGGTCAGCTTTTATAATAAATAATAAAGCGAATTAGCAAAAAATTTTTTAAATAAAATCTTGCTTCTGAAATCTTTTTTAAATTTAAAGGTGTGATCATTCTAAAATTCAGATATATATTTTTCCGATTTTTTCGTATTACTGTACATAAGTTGTTTGTAAATTTTTGTTTTTGCTTTAATATTTTTTGATAACTAGTCCTTGGTGTACCGCTTCGCCGTTGATACAATGTTGATACACAACAGCAAAATACAAAAAAAATTTCCAAAACTTTGCATTTTTTGCGTAATTATAGTATTATATAACGTTAAACATGCATATGTAGATTATCTTATTAGTGCATAGTGTTTTATTCAAATATTATTCTTAAAGATATTTTTTAAGAATCAATTCATTGAAAAAGCATTTTTTATTGAGGTGCGATATTTTTATTATCGGATTAATAACCGATTTATTTGTAAATATTTTGTCGGAAATTATTTTTTCATAACAAACAAATCATTTTGCCTTCTCACTCAATCACCGTTTTGCCGTCTCGCCATAGTGAGAATATCATAATGAGATGATGAATTTTAATCGGCTTTCTCATTTTTGCGGTCAATCAAAGATTCTCATTCATCCAATTATCATTTTTTTATGTTTTTATGTGCCTTTTAGGTTTTTCGTGTCTTGATGTGAAGAATTTGTTTTTTACCTTTAATATTAATAGCTATAATTATATTTTTAATTCCGTTTTATACGTATTTTTTGTCTGCGCCTTTGTATGTTTTGTTTTGTGTTTTGCAGGAAATTTCAAAAGGACCGAACGAACATTAAAACAAATATACAATACTAAATTTGTTTCTCCAAATTTGTGGAAGAAATTATAAAAGTTGGGCCTATAAAATTGATTCATTTTTTGGTGAAATTTCTCTATATAAATTAGAAAATTAAAAATGAGTGACTCAAAGATTTGCGAACAAAAAGAACGGAAAAAAACATTCTGTGGACACGTTATGATATGTTTCAACGTTTGGAAATAATTATATAATTTATTGTACACACAAAACTGAATTATTCAAGAATACAAAAAATTATTAAAATTTTCTAATAAAATGTTAAGGGACTTAAAAGAGGGAAGAAATTTATTATTAGTATTTTTTATCATATCTATTCTCTTTTTTATCATATCTATTCTCTTTTTTATCATATTTATTCTCGAAATTTTTTTCTAAACTTTTGTTGATCACACATAAACACATACAAATTCGAAATATTTTTTTTTCAATAATTCCCAATTTGCAACAATTAAGTTTGTATTGTATTCGTATTCTTCGTTTATTATACATATGAAAATAGACTAATCTACCATTCAAATCTTTGAAAGTCTTGAACAAAATTATGAGGTTTAAAACAAGCCGTTTGTACAATATTTCAAGAATAACATTTCTTATTATAGATAGAATTGTAATTACCCAAACTTAAATTTAAACAAAAAATAATCATCTGATGATGTTACGCAGGGGCTTTTCTTAACTAATACGGTTGGAATACGTATTATGTATTTAAACTATTTTCTGGTTATTCCATAATTATTTGCTTTAAAAATATTAAAATCGACATTTATTTTTAAATTAAATCCCTTTGTAAAATTTTCGAGAATATGTTAAATTTTTGCAAATTCTGGCTTATTTCAACGGAAATGACAATCATTTCACCACCATAATTATTCGCAATTTATTAGCCGCAAAATATCCACCTCCAATCTTTCTTTCAGACTCAATTTTTAGGTTAATAATGAAAATACATAAAAGACATTTTGAATGATTAGAAAATATCAAAAACAATTAAAATTTAAATGGGAATACAAGACAAATTTATTCATTTTTTGATGTACTCTCAGCCAAAAATTTATGAAAAAAAATTTAAACAACAATTTAATGAGGCAATTCATTGGTTATTTAAATTATTCAAAATAATGTAATTTCTATTTTATTTGACTCGGTTGCGTTTCGACTGACGAAAAAATAAAAACACATACAATTGGTTGAATGCCATTATATGTATATGTGTATGTATGTTTACAATTCTATTACTTTTTCAATTTTTTTTCAAATGCCATCATTTTTTCCAAAAGTGGCATTATTCTTTACAATTAAAAATTTTAATTTCATTTCAAAATCTTTCCCAAAAAATTTTCATGTAAATATTTTATTGCTTCAGAAATAATCTTGAACTCAACTGAAAATATTATATTTCGGATTTTCTCTACTTTTAAAAGTGACAAAATAAAGTGTCGACCTTTACATAAAAGAAAATTAATTTTTCAAATTTTCTGTACTTTAGGTTTTTCAGCATTGCGTGATAAATAATTGAGCAACATTTAATAAGTGAAGATGAAATTTAATTTTTAAGTGTAATACTTATTGTAATTTTTAAATTAAACAAGAATTTTTATCGTTGTTTTTGACTAAATTGGCATTCAACAAGTTGACTTTTATCAAAAATAAAACGTTTACATTAATCTCCTCTTCTTTGGGATAAATAGAGAAATAAGAATTTCTTTCTCGAATCCGTCTTCAAACAATATATTACAAACAATGAGTAAATTAAAGGCGTTTTATCAAAAACGTTGTCATCATCTTCACTATGTCACTTGCACTCATCACTTTCTCCCATGCTCTCGCTATTAAAGTTGTTGTTAGTTATTCTTGTACACATCATCCATTTACATATACACATATCGATGTATGTATGTAATACATACTATGTATATATAGCAAAATATACGCATATTGTAATTTATGTTATATTGTAATTTGTAATTGCCCTTTCATTCGCTCTTTCGCCAGCCGTGCTGCTTTCATACATACATATGTATTGTTGTTCGTCGTGTAGTTGTTAGAGTTGATGAGATAAACTTGTTGTGTCATTCGATTTTGCCATGGGGACATTGTTGTTTTGTTGCTATTTAATTTGGTGTGGTGTGTTTAATAGTGCGATTTCATATGGTGGCTATTATGAATAAATTAAACAACTATTTTGAAAAGAAAAGAAAAGGAAAGAAAATAATAGAAAGAAAAGAACATCATGCATTTTCAAAAAAATTCTTAATTCATAATTAGCAAATTTGATAATTTGAATAAATAATTTCAAATACTTTTTATTTTGTTCGAAATTTGGGAAACTGTTTTTGAAAATAATACATACTCAATCCTCTAATAAATGTGATAAACAAATGAAGATTAATTTGATAAATAATGCTTGAATAATACGAAAACGATAAATTGACATTTTTAGGAGATATAATGACTTTTAATCAATTACGTTCGTTGTAAATGTCAAATTAATTTCATTGTCAACAAAATTAAATTTGTTAATTAGCAGCCAACCAGTGAGTGAGTAATGCATAGCAGGACTTAATTTGTCTGCGATTTTCCCGGTTTCAAAGTGCACTTATTTTTGAGAAAACTCTAATTTTCGTACTCTCTATTAGTGGTCAGATTCAGATTTTTTTTAATGAGCAAGTTATTTAGGAAAAACCAGGAGTTGATAGGCAAATTTGCAAATTTATTTTATATTAAATAGGTCATTTACTGAAGTTAAAAACAAATCCCGATATTTGACGACTAAACCGTGGTTTTTCCTAAATAACATGTTTAGTTTTTATTAAAAACTAAATTTGATCGCTTATAAAGAGATCTCATCAAGGCTAATTGTATGGTATACTTATTTGTATGTATATAAAACATACAAACTGACAATCAAACATTTAAATCCGCTGTTTGAATCCGTATTCAATCGAAATCTGGATCAATTTTTGAAATGGATTCAAGTCCCAGCACCATTTTCGAAGAATTGATCATCAAAAAATGATTAAGGCTATACCTCCGCATTATCGTTGATATGTAAGTTTTAAAACTAACTATCTCATAAAAATGGTCAAAAACGATAAAAATATATTTTAGTAAGTGTGTACCAGGGTTGGGCGGAATTCTGAATTCCGAAATGCGGAATTCCGGCCATTTTCGGAATACCGAATTCCGAAAATTTTTCACCCATCGGAATTCCGGATTCCGAATTGAAAATTTTTACTTCCGCCCAACCCTGGTGTGTACCAGGGGTGTGGAAATTTTCGATTTTCGGTTTTTTTTTACTTTCGATTTTCGAAATCACGAGGGTCTTTCGATTTTCGGAAAATCGGTAATTTTCCGAAAATTTCCGAAAATTTTCAAAATTTTGAAGAAATTTTTTGTTCAATTTAAACTCATCCATAAGTGATTTTTCGAGGAAATATAAGCAAAATTTCAATTGCGAGCGCGGCTGCCGCCGCGCTCGCAAGAATAATTTATTTTACTTATTTTAAAAAATCTGATGAAAGTCTATTGATTGTATAAGAAATTAATTTTTTAGGAACGAATCATCACTATTCAAATAAGTCGGGAATAAAAAGTGATTCAATGCTTTACAAACTGCAAAAAATTAATTCATAATTCAAATTCAAACTCGTTGAATTCATTTGAATCATTTCCGAGTTTCTAAGGTTCATTTGACACTTGAATAATTCTTTGAAAGAATCAAGTACAATTAAAGAAAATAAATACACATACATATACGTATGTTTAAAAAATTATAAAATTTGTCTTATAATTTTGAAAAAA
>SAUE01000006.1:67883-81351 GCA_009724625.1 Deladenus siricidicola
TCATATAAACCAATACACATATTTAATGCCAACATGATTTTGGCATTACTTTTTAATTTAAATTTTATTGGATGCACTTTAAAAGTATAATTTTTTATTTATTTATCTTAATTAAAAATATTACATTAAGGCCCAAATGATTATTTTCCCTAAGCGAGAGAAGGAAAAATTTAGACTTTTCAATATGTGTTTTACCACTCATAATTTTATACACAGTAGTCAAATCAAATAATTTTCTACGATATTGAAGTGATTCCAATTTAAACAGTTTTAAGCGAGAATTACAAGACATGGCCGATTTATAACATTTTTAAGAGCAATTCGTGTAAAGAACCTGTGTACGTTTTCGATTTCTAAAATGTCCATTTTTGACTTAGGATTCCAAACTTCAGTAGCGTATTCTAATTGAGGTCTTACATAGCTTTTATATGCAAGCACCCATACGCTAACAGCGTTTTTTTTAAGTTTCGAAAAAATTGAAATGCTTTGAAATATGCTATTTTAATTATTATTTTTTTGATATGGTGTTTAAAATTAAGCTTATTATCTATCATAATACAAATTTATTTATCGCATGAATTAGGTGTAGTATGTACATATAGCGCGATAGCACATTTTCAAAATTGTTTACACATACAAGTTAAAGTACATCCAATAAAATTTAATTTAAATTAAAAAGTAATGCCAAAATCTTGTTGGCATTAAATATGTGTATTGGTTTATATGCATATGTATTATATATAGGTATTTATGCATTGGTAAACAAAAAAATGAATATGAGAGAAATTTGTATATTTGGCCATTTTCGCACAAACGCGGCAGCACCCATTTTTTCGGCTTGATTTTTAATTGCTTTTCGCTTTTTTGCTCGTACTTCTTTCTCTTTTTACCGATCCGATCAGTTAGTTTATAAGTTTTTATAACAGTATAAAAAAATTTATTTTTTAGAAATGATTTATCAGGATTCATTTTTATTCTTATTTTATTAGTATTCCGATTTTCGGAATTGAAAGGTCTTTTCGATTTTAGATATTCGAAAATCAAATTCATTTTCGTCCTGAAAGACATCGAATTTTACTTCCTTGAACAGAGAGAGAGAGAGAGAAAGCAATGCTTAGAAAAGTTCATGGAAATGTTCACGACATGAACTCCGTTCACGAAATAAAAGTTTAAACCAAAAGATTTTTAGGATAAGAAAAATAAGCTTTTTATTATTATTTGAAGAACTTTTTTCAAATTTTTTCATGCAACTTTTAATTTTTTACAGTAATTTTTAAACGTATTTTAGAAAATTTTCACATTTTTTATTAAAAAGATTTAAAACTTTTGAAACATTGCTTATTATGTAGTTCAAATTCATTACACCAATGTGGTTTTCATTTATGGGAATATAAAACAATTTGCTGAACGAAAAATGTTCAAAAAACTTTATACACAAAGCTTTTTTTGAAAAGTTCAATTTCCAAAAAAATTTTTGTTAACGTCCTCTTTTTTTGTTAACGAAGGTTTTGGCTAATGTTCTAGAAACTTTTATTCATTGGAAACTTTTATTTTCAGCAAACATCCACTGTGATTTACATATGTATGTGTGTTTTTATTTCAAAATGTAGGTGATCAATAACAATTTAACAAATTAAATGGAACATACTTATACAGTGACATAGGAATTGTATATGATTTCGGAATGGGGGCAACCAAAAATTTTACATTAATTTGTTGAATGATTAGGTGGTTGATCAAGATCCAAAAATTTCAATTTTTACTTTGGATTGGTTTAAAAAATAATAAAAAATTTTCTCAATTTGAAGCATGAACCTCTCGCTAAATACGCCACTGTACTCAGAAATATACAGAAAATGAGATTTGTGAAAAAAATATTTCATAAATTTTTATATCTAAAATAAAAATTTCCATTTTCAGAAATTCAGCTTTCAAGGTATAATGATATTTTAATGCTTTATGTTACAATTGCCCAATTTGGCTTACCCAAAATAAAAAAAGGCAAAGCACCAAATAGAAATGATATAGGAAGAGAATATCCATTTTTAAGTAAAAAATGCACAATTTCGAGCAACAAAGAATAGAGAAATGGAGCTGAAAACCGTGAGAAAAGCGTTCGATGCGGTAAGCGATGCAGAATCCGGCGTGCCGGCAGAGCTCTCCACTTCCTGAAGGTCCACATCGTTTTCGCCCGATTCAGGCGGATGCATTCCGGGACGGAAGAACGGCGCCTCCTATTTATTTTATAAGTTTTATGAAGAATATATATGCTTTTGTGGTATTATATATCATATTTTTAATCAAATATTATATACATACATTTATAAATTATTGCTATTCATCTCTTTTATATGTTTGAAAATTTCTTTTTCTGACTGTAATGCTTGCATAATTGTGCCAGTAAATTATTTCCAAAAAGGATTATTAAAAAACTTACGGGTTTATCCGCAGTTTTCAGACAAGTGTTAAGCGCACCCTCGCGCAATTGAATGCATCGGTTGTCGTCTTTGTCGGTGCACGTACATGACGCTAGCGAAGAGCCCGACTTTGTGCCAAGGGTCATGTTCAAATGCTTACGGCATTTATCCGAGCAACGGCCTTCGTTCGTTTCAGCCTCACATTCCGAAACGAAAACTTCCCATTTAGCGTTACACTAAAGTAAATGAAAATTAATTTGCAATGTGGAAAGTTATAAATAAATATGCAAATAACAGCAAAAGAAAGCTTTTGGGTTGCTGTCCTTCTAAATCTGTTAAAGTCTTTGCTTATCTGTGTTTTTTATGCTTATTTTGCTGTTGGCTACGAAATTTAAAATTTACAGGAAGGTCGCTTTCGCAAATAAGTTTGGCAAAACTGCAGTGCTTTGGCGTTTTGTTCGGAAGGAAGCCGCACTTTTCCAACTCGTATCTACCCGGCACGCAAGACGCGTCGGACCGCAGCAACTGACGACCCTCGCGATTTTGGTACAAATTCATAGCGGACTCACGACATTGAGGCTGGCACGTATTTGTAACGCTGTAAATGACTATAAAAATTAAGTTTGGGCTAGAGGGAACAGCGTTCTTACATATATAAAAAAAAAATTTTAATACATAGGTAGAACATGTGTAAATCATTTTGGAATTTTGGAATGTCAAATTTTTTTGACGAGAAATGTGTTAGAAACATTATTTTTTGAGTAGTCGGTGAACGATTTATTCATCAATGAACAAAATGCATACCAAGAAGACTGCAAGGCTGCTAGTCGGTGAATGCAGTCAGTGCTCGCTTCACATCGACTCATTGCGTCCGTACAAGCCTTGGACGGCTGGGGTGGTTGTGCCAAAATTAACGCAAATCCGTTCAAAATTCCAACAAATACGAATTGTGCCGCGAAATTTTTCAAACGCCAATTCGAGAAACGATGGCGTTCCTTCGTCATTCTGCAGTTATATGTATATTTTCATGGCAAAACATTACTTAAAACTTCAACCTATGTGCATAGGACTCAAACAAATTACTAATGTTTTTGCTCAATCATAATTTCTGGTGAAATCGCGGTTTTTCTTCGTCGAGAGCTTTAATTTTCTCCCGATAAATTTGTATTTTCATGAAAAGAATTTGAAACATTGAGTGTGTGTTGTGTGTGTTGTGTGTGTTTTGAGTGTGAACTTTCGCTACTCTCTTTCTCTCCCCCTTTCCTCGTGCACGTGTACGATGATTGAAGAATTGAATTGTGGACAAAGGGGAAAACAGCTATCGATCGGACATTTGAAAGTCAATGGTTGAAAAAAACTAATAAAATGTATTGTAAAAAATATTCAAACACTGAAATTTAAGTATTCATTATATGTACATATGTATGCATGTACCAATATTCCAATATTCATGTGCCAATATTCAAACTTTTAAAAGTTTTAACCGGAAATTTCAAAAAAGGACACATGACACACGCATAAGCTCAAAGCTAAAAAATTCAGAATCCCAATTCTTACTTTTTCAAAATTTCTCAAAGTTATAGATAAATACACATATCATATGTATACAAAAGTACGCATAATGGAATTGCTCCTTCAATATTACTTGCACATTTTTCAATTTTAATTGATTGAAGATGTGACGCGAGCAAAAAAGCTTAACCTGTAATTTATAATACAACACTTTACAAAAATTGTGATTCAAGAAGATGCGCTACGACGTGACGCGATGTTGTAATATGTACATATTGTAAAAAAGGAAAGCGAAAAGAACGAAAATGTGAAAATGAAACCAATCGAAAGCTCAAAAAATGTTCACAATAGAAAACAAAAAATGCAGCAAAAAAATTCACAAAAACGACGGTAGCTTTTCATTAGCAAGAAACATTTGAAAGAAATTACAGCTATTTACGAAAGAATAGCTTAAAAATAGTAAGAAGTACCTGTACTCATTGTTTTTAGCAGATTAGTCATTTACAGTTGAACAAATTAGTACAATAACAACAAGAATTATTATGGAAATTGTTTTGCTTTGAGCACAAAAACAAAACTTTAATTAAAAAAATTTAATCAACAATTATTTTTAACGTTTATTTTTGTCAAAATAAAATTTCATAAATCAACGTGTGAAATTTGTTTTGGTTTTTGCGTTTTGATTTTTGTGGCATTTGAAAAAAATGTCAATATTGTTTTATATTGTATTGCCATATTCCTATTACTTGTATTCTCATTAAGCGTAATCAGAATCGAATTGATCCTCATAAAATTGGAGAGCAGGTAAGCTAAATATTCAAAAGCTAAACAATGAAAAAGTTGACCATCTCACAAATACAAACAATTTGTGAGAACTCCCGCTGATTTTTGATTATTTCATGAGTTTTGTACAACATTGCGGGAGATTGCTGTTGTTGTTTTTGTTTTCCATTGTTGTTGTTATTTATTGTTGTTGTTTTCTTCCTATCGGATTAATCAAACTTTTGAGGGAAAATCGGAGACCATTCGAATGAATGTATAATATACATATGTATACACATGTATGCATATGTGAACACATGCAATCTAAGATTACACAATGAGTGTAAATTAAAAAATATAAATTTATTTTTTACATATTTCAAAAGTACGCCTATGAATTCTAATTTAAAATATTTGATTTTTTAAATATAATCAGCGTAGTATGAAAAGTAATATTAAATTCACTTGACTCAGTTTTGTATTGTTTATCACCTAACAAAGTTCTTATCGCATCATTCAAATTCGAATTTTTATGGCGCAACTCACAAAATGTTGAAAGCCTAAATATTAAAATCTCATTTACAAAACCGATTCATTACACTACTAATTTTACAAAATTTCATTACACTACACAAGAAGTTGATCATCTCGCACAACCGATACACATGTGACTAATTGAGAAATGACTAATTGGGAAAGGTCTTTAACGAAAATAAGTAAAATACTATAAGAAAATCATTGTAGAAATTCTAAATTAACGATTGAGCAAAGCTCCAAATATGAAAAGCAATATGAGAAATGGGACAGGTTTACAATAAATTGATCCGTGCGGGACTTTTGTTTGTTTATTTCATCAAAATAAAAATAAATCTGAAATGTGTCGGGAAATGGAAGCCGGCTGTCTTGACAAAAATATTTTGAAAATTGTACAAAACAAAATTTTCATTTATTCAATTATTATTTTTCAGCAAAATGTGAGAGTGTGTGACATCAATTGTACATTAAAACAAAAAAAGCAAATGATCTCACAACAAAAAACATATTAAAAAAAATAAAAAATGAAAGGTAAAATAATTGCAAAAATTCATATGTTTTGGATTAAAAAAAAATAACGTAAAATCAAGAAGCGTAAAATACGCTAAATACATATTTGTACAGATTTTTGCGATTTGCGATTGCAATTTGCATTTCCATGCGTGTAAAAGAACAAATATGTAAAATGTGACCTTCAAGAAAGTGAAATTAAAGAAAAATCAAACTTTTTGGCAGAGAAAATGCGCAATACTCAATTTCAAAAGAAAATTTTCAATTTCAAAAAATGAAAAGAAAGCTAAAAGAATGAATGAGTGAAAGTTACGTACCAATCGAATGCCAAAAATCGTTGAAAATTTGCAAAAACGAAGTGAAAAACGTAAATTTTTGTAAGACAGTGCAGGGTGTAAAGACTAAATCCTCTCGTGAGTCTCTTGTTTTGACTTTGTTTTGCCTGGTGTTTATTTTATAACAAAATTTTATTTTGTTGTATGTATAAAAAGCAAAAAAATATCGATGAAAAAATATATGTACATACGTAGATAACAACAAATAGTCCTAATCATTCTATTTTGGAACTACCGATTTTTTTGCTAAAATGATGCAGGATGACACAAATTGAGTAATGTAATGTGGAATTAAATTTGAAAACCATTAAATATTTTACATTTTTAATACCAAAAAGGATTAAAATATTTCTATTTTCCTTCTTTTCTATAGAATTTCTATTGTTATCTACAATATATTTTAAAACTTCTCCAAAAAGCAACATTTTTCGCAAATTGGTGATCTGTAGAACTGAGTCATCATAGTTTTTAGTTTAATCCTTTTTATTCATGTACATATGTATCTGCTATCTTTTTCAAAATATCGCTTCTACTGTTCCAAAATTTTCAGAGTTGCGTCACAGGAGCCTCCGGCCTATTCTTAAAAGTTTCAACAATGAAGAGACCATTGTGGTGAAATTTGCAAAATTTTAATCTGACTTTTTAAAAAGTTGCAAAATAGTCTAATATGTATGTACATACGTATTTATGTGATGACCTAACGCATTATCCAAGAGATTTTTACTTAAATTGTTTTAATGTTATAAAATTTAAAGTGTATCTGAGCGCTCTAAAACATTAAATATTTTCTTAACTATAATACAATAATTTTATATAACTTATATTGAGATAATACAATAATACAATAATTTTATATAACTTATATTGAAATACATAAATGTTCTTACATCCCAAAGAGTTCTTAAAAGTTAAATTTTTGGATTTTTTCAAAAATTCTACTGTACGATATGCTATACAATCTTTCTAAAAATTTGTAAAATGTTTTTAAATAATGATGGAACCTTTTATTTATGGAAATTAAATGTGTATTTACAAAAAATAAGTTATTTTTAATTTTTCATACTAAATAATAATAGTACATAAATATTTTATTTTATAAATTTTATGTCAAAAGTTGCATTTATTATAATACATATTTAAAAAACATTAACTCAAACTTCATTTGATAAATTATTTAACTTAATTAATCCAGAGATATTCTCCGCCCGCGTTCTCATTCACTACAGCGGCTGCTTCGGCGTCCCGCGAATAGCCCGCCCCTGCTTGAGCCGGGGCCACTTCTTGTGGTTGTTGTTGTTGTTGTTCTTGTGGCGAATAACTGGCGGCATGTACCGTTTGTTGTTGTGGTTGTTGCTGTTGGCTATTTCTTTGCGATGATTGTTGTTCTCGACCGTAAGACGATTCCGCTTGTGGTTGTTGTTGTGATTCATAATTTTGTTGTTGTTGTTGTGGATTGTTGTCCGCGTGAGATGGCTGTGTGTCATAACTGGCAGATGCTACGATTGGACTCGGCTTATTAGCTTCATATGGGCTAGGTTCGGCTGCGGCATTTTCATAATTGGGTTTAGCTGCTGCCCCCTTCTCATAAGGATTAGATGCTGGTGGAGCAGAACCACCGCCGCCACTGCCAGAATCATTTTCATAAGCATTGCTAGCTGGCTGAGAAGGTTTGCGTACGGCGGCAGTGCCTTAAATTATTCATAATTAAATACGTATAAATTGAATAAAAAATTCGAAATAAATAATTACTTTGACAATGAGAGCAGGATCCGGGATTTCCAGGTTCACCCGGTGGACCGGGCGGTCCTGGAAGTCCGGGGTTGCCAGGAGCGCCTCTAAAATGAATTTGATTATATTTAAAGGTTATTAAGCCAAAATGAAAGCAATTACCTATCTCCTACGAATCCTCTCACTCCAGTTGTTCCCATCAATCCATTCTTACCATCGTGCCCCCGTCCGCCGGGAGCTCCTCGTGGTCCCATTCTTCCAACTGGACCCATGGGCCCCGGTGGGGCTCCATTCAGCACCTAATATACATAGTTAAAATTTAAAATGTGACAACATTAAAAATCTTCTACCTTTCCTCTGTCTCCAGGTATTCCCTTTGGTCCTGGTGGTCCCGGCTCTCCTCGAGTCTAAAATAAAATTTTATTAGATTCCGAAAGCACGCCGCGTTCAAAACGATGATAGTGGCGTTGTGTTTACTTTGATTTTTGCGATTTTTTTATGCTAAAGTTCGGTGTGAAAGTAATGTGAATAAAGTTTTTCTATACTTTTGCATATATACACAGAAAAATTGCGCATGAAATCACGAATCCAACGAGTATAAACTTTCCCCATATGAACGAAAACTTGCATATAATTTTTAATGTTTTCTAAAAAGTTTGATCTTTGAAGACGTGAAAAGAAATATTCTGGGCATATTTTATAAATAATGATTTAGTTTTGAAAACTGATATTCTGAAATTTACTTTTTTCAGATTAAACCCTCAGAACGTGGAGAAAAAGGCCGATATGTGCAATTGCAAAAGAAGAGAAAGCGAGAGGAAGGTCTTGCGAAGACTAATGTAACGCGTCGAAAGATTTCAAACGAATTGGCCGGGTCTGTGGCGATGTCTACCTCGATTATGCCAGCAAGGAAAAAGTAAACATTTCTCAAAATTCGTTCGTTTATTTTTAAAATCGTTTCGTTTATCTTATCCCCATAAAATTCTATCTACACTGTAAATTTCAGATTGATTGCTAGCTTGTGAAAAAAGTTCATAGCTTAGGAGTATGACGACTGATATTCTGAAATTTATTTTTTTCAGATGAAACGGTCTGAATGGGGTGAAAAAGGTGGAAATACGCGATGGGAGAAAAAGAGAAAGCGAGAGGAAGCTCTTGCGAAGACTAATGCGGCGCGTCGAGAGGTTTCGAACAAATTGGCCGGGTCTGTCGCTTCAACTTCGACGTCCACCCCGATTATTTCTGCAGATGCCGGTGAGGAAAAAGTAAATATTTCTCGAATTTCGTTCGTTTATTTTTTAAATCGTTTCATTTATCTTATTCCTCGTAAAATTCTCTATCTACACTGTAAATTTCAGATTGATTGCTAGCTTGTGAAAAAAGTTCATAGCTTAGAAGTAAGCCATTTTTACGAAAAATTGGCACTGGGAGGGTTCATTTGGGTCTAAATTTTTTTGGTCAAAAAAATTTTTTTAATTTTTTGTTTTGTCCCTTGTTGTTAATGAACATTTAAAACAGCATTGTTTAAAGTATGGAATACATTTAAAAAATTTAACCGGTTTAATATCAAATTCATTCAATTGTTCAGCTTTCTCAAACCGATTTCACTGAAACAAGCCGAAATGGAGGAGAAGAAAAGGAGGGGTCGCCAACATTGGCGCGCAACTATGGCACCAAGTCCGAAAGAAAAAAAAAATTAATATCGCATAAAATTTGGTTAATATTGCAAAAAAATGATAAATATGCAAAAAATGTGATAAATATTGTGAAAAATTTATTGTTAATAAATGCCTGAAAAATTAATTAAAAACAATTGTTATTGTTTTTTGTTCTGGAATTTGATGGATGCCATCAAAAATATTTGAAATAGGCATGATGCTTTAATAAACCCCTAATAGACATTTACTTTCGCTGTGGGACAATAAAAAATCCCATCATCGAAATTTGCATTAGCTGAACGCGGCGTGCCGAAAGTATCTCGACTAGATACAATTATAAATAACTCTGCCAATTTTGCTCTGTTCGGGACGAACTTTTTTAAATGTAGCGCAGACATTTCTCTTTTACATGCATCAAGTGGTTTTACTACACAATTTTCTTTTCCAAACCAAGTTATGCTAAAGGTACCTATGCAAAATATATTTAACATACCCCGGGTGGTCCTGGAGGGCCTGCTCTGTTGTTCTCTAAAATTTATTCTAAAATTTATTTTTATTTTTTTAATTTACCGAAAAATAAAAGAGATAGCAAACCTCCTAATTTTCCACGATGTCCCGGTGGACCAGCTAATCCACGATCCCCTTTAGATCCAGGTAAACCAGGTGGACCTAAAAAATTATGTACATAAATAATTATTTCAATAAATAAATGTCGTTGAAAATGGCGCAAAAATACAAGGTTTAAACTTTAACGACAAAACTATGCTTAAATTATCAAGCAAAATGTTATTAGAAAAACTTTTTTTGAACATTTATATTTAAGAAATCTTTTACCTTTATGTTTTATACGAATATTATACGTTTTGTACCAATAACAATTTTTCAAAATTGAATTTTTTTAACTAACATCGAAAGTAAGGGATCAAATAACATTATATTTGTCAAAAATAAAAGTTTATCATCAGCCGCCATAGCTCAGTCGGTTAGAGCGTGGGTCTAATAAGCCCAAGGTCGCAGGTTCGACCCCTGCTGGCGGCAAATATTTTTTCTTTAATTTATCGAAAATTTTTGTATTAATTTTGATAAGTTGTATTAAATTTGATAAAGTTGACTAACCTGGTGGTCCTGGTGGGCACTAAAAATTTGATATTTATATTTTATACTTTATTTATTTAATTTTATTAAAAAATTACTTTTTGGCAAGAATTCGTACCCGATGGCGGAGCCGGCAAATATTTTCCTAAAGTAGACAGTATATGTATTTATTGTTTTGTCTTTTTTGCTTAAAAAATTACCGTTTTTGCCTGGTGCTCCATTTTGACCACTACTTCCGTCCTTACCGGGAAGCCCATCCTTTCCAGGAGCTCCACGTGCACCAGCGGGACCCTGACTACATGCACAACACGCTCCATTCCCACTCTCACTGCTTGGAGCGTATGAAGATGGACCGTAGGGATTCGAGCCATCAGCTCGACGCTTTCTAAATACCTCTGCTTTGCGAATCGGAATGCCGGCTACGCTGTTGATCGCCACCATTTCGCGCCAAATATCTCGCGACTCCAGCTAAAGATATTGATCTCACAAAAAATTTTTATTTTATCTTATGATTTGGTTTTTAATATGTTATCTTAAAAGACAATTTTATATACATGATATGTATTACCTTGCATAACTCGACGTTTGACAGCATCAGTGAAACTTTGTGCTGGAAATTAACGTGTACAATTGGCAAAACAATTACTACTGTAATAAAACAGACAGTAGAAATCACTGTCCCCCCTATTAACGTGGCGCGACTTCCTCCAAAACCAGAAAGTTTTGGAGAGTTGACCTCCGTCATATCTCAACTTTCTAAATATATAAAACCATTACAAATATGTGTATAAACAACAAGAATTTCAATTATCATTGTAAGGAATATCAAACTTTATGCTAATATTCAAAAATATGAACTGTTTTCTCGAATCATTATAAATTATAAAGAAATAATTAAAACATTTTCGTTTCTTAACATTTGATTTTTTGGTGGTAAATCATGAAGATAATTAATGCGAAAATCTCAAAAAAGATTGACCCAATTTCCCCAAAAAAATTTACGCTGATTTTTTGCGTTTATCATTTCGTGTTTGAAGCGAATTTTGCTTTATTATCAGACAAGTTTCATTTATAAAATCAAAATCAAAATTATAAAATATGCTCTTCAAATTTTCTCTTCGATTTTTAAGATTGGCGATCTTGTGTCGTGACATGTTCATTATACATACATAACAAAATATAATTTGGAATTAAAATTTTTTATTCAGTACTACCGTAGAATTTTAATAACAAAAATAAATAATTTCTAGGGATAATTATATGTATGTAATATTTTGGAAAAAAATTATACAATTTAATTAGAGATTTTTCTAAAAGAAGTTATTATTCTTATACATAATAAGTAATATACGATAGGATATATTATAGAAAAAACACAAAAGCCGCAAAAAACTGGATCGAAAAGAAAAGTTGCATGTACAGTTAAAGCTGTTTAAAAATTTTTACTGTAGCAGTGGAGATTTTTTCAATTGGTGGGAAGACTGGTCAAAAGTCAAATGTGTAGCATTATACCGTAGTAGAGAGTAAAATACGAGAAATCGAAAAAGAATTAAGTTGCTAGAGGAAGAGGGAGGCAAAATATAGAGCTAATATTTTTTAAACAAATAATTGGAAATTTTTTCGATATATTTTATGGAAATATCTCTTGCATGACAAGACTATTTTCTAAATATACAGTGCTGGACATAATTATGAGTCCACCCAAAATTTTTTTTTCAAATTTAATTTTTGTCTGAGTGAATATATATTTTTTATTTTTTTATATAAAATTAGTAATTTGCAATGTTTTGTATGATTTTGTAAAGTTTCAGCTCAATTCGTCGCAAAATATTTGAAAAAATCTTGGGAGAAAAAATTCTTTGATTTTTTGTGTGTTTGTAACTTGGACATAATTATGAGTCCACCCCAAAAAACATAGCGTTTATTAATCATAGCAAAACATTTAATGCAGAAAAACTAAATTAATAATACGTAGCACTTCCATTAATGTTAATGACCTGAAACAATCGAGTATTCATACTCAAATTCAAATTATTCAGATCCGCGTTCGTAATTGAGTCCCACGCGCTTAAAACAGCGGTTTTGAGCTGTTGTACGGTATCATAACGACGCGTACCATCATAAATATGGCGCACCATGAGCCCCCAAACATTGTCAATTGGATTTAAATCCGGCGAACAGGCCGGCCAATTCAGGGTTTCAATTTGTCTCGCGTTCAGCCAATATCGCGTGCTGAGGCGGAAGCTCCGTGCTGAGGCGGAGCCAGTGCGGGAGTTCCGTCTTGTTGAAAAACGAATTCCTCATTGTCGTGGTTCTTGAGAAATGAAATCAACACAGCGTCAAGCATCTCCTGGTACTGTTCGGACCCCATACGACCGGTAACAACAGCTAGACGAAGCTTTCGATCTCCTTGATACGCTCCCCAAATCATAATTTCGACGCGAAAATTTTGATGGCTCTTTTCTCAAATCATGCCAATAATCCCGAAACCCATCGGGCCCGTCAAGGTCAAATTTTTTCTCGTCACTCCAAACGATCTTAACAAAAAAGAACGAGAAAATTTAAAATGCTAAAACTTTTAAAAATTATTTATTTTTTTCCAGTCTGTTACCATCTGATCCTGGGCCTTTCTTGGGGGAGGGGAGCGAATTGAAGACGCCTTTCTTTGTGAACATTTTTTAGAAATGGAGCTCTCATGTGTTTGGCTCGGACAATGTGTGGACATTTGCTTATGGCTCTTCGAACGGTGCGTGAACTGACATTTAAGTCTCAAGATCGTGGGCGATTTAGACTTGACGTTGCTTTGTTCGAAGCCGTTCTCACAATTCTACGATTTTCTGCGGCAGTAAGCTTTGGGGGAGCACCAGGATGCTTCTTAAAACCATAAGCAGCAGGATTCTTAACATAATTATCGATG
>SAUE01000006.1:99498-135215 GCA_009724625.1 Deladenus siricidicola
TGTGTGTGTGTGTGTGTGTGTGTGTGTGTGTGTGTGTGTGTGTGTGTGTGTGTGTGTGTGTGTGTGTGTGTTTTTCAGCTTTTTGGAATCATCAAATTAGCGCACGGATATTAAAAGTAAATCGCTACTGGAATTTTTCTGTTAACAGGGGTTAACATTTTTCTGCCAAATTCAGTAAATTTACACAACAAGTTTTAAATAGCAAGTTCAAAATATTTGCGAGATTCTAGGACTATATTTGCACATTCTGTATTATCTATATATGTATTATATTTTAAGAAAAAGCTTAGCTTATACTTTTTGAAAATACAGTAGTCGCAATCAGTGCTGTAACTTGTATCCAAGATGCATCCGCAAATGCGCACCGATTCAATGACAGATTTATTGTATCCATTTTCCAATCGAAAAATGAAGGTTGCATCCAATCTGCTCGAAACTGACGAAATTCTTTTGGATGGATGCAAGTTAGGCACTGGATATAAGTCACGTATCTATCATACATATATCGATAACATGTAAACAGTGTACCAACAAAATATACAATATTTTTTGCGTCTAAGAACAATATACATATTCTATAGTCGTTAAAAATTGAAAACTCACGTCTTTTGGTCGAATAAAAATTTCTTTTGTTACATGAGCACAGTATATAAGATTGTAGCGTTTATTTTCATCGATAAACACATTCGCCTTTATTTTATTTTACGTAAAGTGTGCTTTTTAGATTTTTACATACCGTCTTTGTTTTTCGCATTATTCACTCTTGCACTTTCATTTCAAATTAATTCATTTAGTTTATTTTTCTTTCTCAAACTTATTTTTTTACATGGAAAAGCACATTTTTACTCTTTTGAGATGCTTTTTCTCCGGAATTAAATTACAAATCCGCAAATTGTTTAATCTTTTGTAAATGTTTGCGAAAATATCGATTTTTGTGAGTAAACTTTTAAAAAAATTGTAGAAAAATCCAGAATTTCTGTCATTTGTTAAAATGATTATAGGTTTGTCAATATTTAAAAATATTCAATATAAAAATGTTTATAGCGTTACAATTAATCAATTTTATTCATTAAAATTAACTAAAAATTTTCTAGATTAAAAAATAGCACATGCAATATTTTCAATGAAGCCTTTTTTGTTATTAAGAACGCGGAACTTATGTATCGCCAAAGATTTTGAAGTGTTTATCATTTTCAGAAAAATAAAATAATCGCAGAGTAAATGAAGATAATGCCAAATTTTTAATTTTTCCACACAACAAACCGATTCTAATATGTAACGGCAAAATCTCAATTTGTCATTTGAGAATAGTGTTGTAACTTGAATTCCAAAAGCAGTTCCACGCAATTTTTATCAAATTGAAATACAAATTGCATTCAGAATACAATTTTTAATCCATGTTGAATGCAATTTGTATCCGATTGAATCCATTTTTATAATTATAATATATTCAAATTGGCTTTAATTTAAATTCATCTTGAATACACTTTATTTTTGCTTTTCCCAAATTGGATACTGCATTTCTAGATCTTTATGGATTAGAAAAGTTTTCAAGTCACAGCTCAAAAATCTTATTCATATCAAAATGAAGTTTTTTCAAGCAATCAATTTGAAAAACTGTTTTTCATGGAGCATTTTTTAAATTTTTTAAATGGAAACATTATCGTAAATTCAACTCAGTTAATTATGCGTACTTATATTACACTTACGTCATTTATATACGTAGAAAGTTTATTATTAGCTTTAATTACTTTATATTTTAATCTGCCAAGGATTATACGTATTATTTATGCTCAAACACCTCGAACGAATTTATTTTTTATTATTTGTTTCTTTTCCAATATTTAAATTGTTTATTAAAGACAGATTTTTTAAATGAAATTCCGACCAATTTTTATTTTTAAAAAATTTTCAATTGCTTGGATTATCTGCAATATTTCGTAAGAAAGGCGCTTTTTTGCAATCGAATAATGACCGACACTGTAGTGCCAAATTCTACGGGCGTCTCTACCACCTTAGCCTCCACTATGGGTGGGTCAAGCCCCGCCGTGGGTAGTGTGGTCACGCTCGATCCCAACAGTCTTTTACCACCGCCGACACAATCTCAACCACATCTCGCCACCTGCTGTAATACAGTTTTTGATAGTTTTTTATTAACTTTTTAAACATATACATATGTATAATAATTGAACGATTTGATACACAGCATTATGGCGTATTTCGAAATGAGTGGCGGTCAGCCAAAAAATATTTTGGCTAGATACAAAAATTTCGATTTTTACCTCCAATTTTCTTTAAAATATTCTAAAAAAGATTCTCAATGAGGGGAACGCTTACCTCCTGCTCAATACGCCGGTGTTCATACATATATACGATAATGCCGTAAATGTTATACGAATGGTGGCTTAAATCGTGAACGGAATTTTATTTTACTATTCCATCTTTTATTTGCAAATAAACTCTTAAATTAGCTAAAGTTTGCCATTTTTATTCCAGTGTTTTATTGTGTCAAAGATAATACATATCGAGCTTGTAATTTTATACACGTTATAAAAAATTATGTTAATAGCAAAATAAAGTACCATTCATAAATTAAGTCATTTGAAGAGGATATTTATTGAAGTTGTTTACCTTGCATACAAAGAACTTTATATCTTTGTAACCAATTAAAAAACCAAACAATTCATTAATTAAGTAAGGCCCTGGTTGTTTTGCTTAAACTAACTTTTCATTTATTTAGAAAAAAGTAAAATATGATTTTATTTTAAATTTTTCTTGCTTAAATAATTTTAAAAACCTTAAAAAACTATTAATACAAAATTCAGGTGGACACAATTCGCTGACCTGTGGGACAGCGAATGTGAGCGGCGTGCCGTGTGGCTGCGTTGGCGCGGGAAATGTGCCAAGGCCACCCCTACTCGGAGTCCGATCCCCTCAGTCCTCCTTCGAATCCAACGGCGATGTTGGTCAGGTAAACAAACTTATTTTGGCATTCCAAAAGAAACAAATAAATATTTTCTCTGTAATCCACAAAATAAATTATAATCTGCAAAGATAGCGAATTTTAGTTAAAGAATGAAGTAAAAATAATATTTTGTATCATCGACGTTTAAGGGGTTAGATAAGCGCTGCTGCGAAGAAAAAGTAAAAAATAATTGGAGTATTAACATTTGCATATATGTGTATGTATATGTATGTACACTATGTATATGTATGCACACTTAAACAGTCGTTTAAGATTAATTTTCAAATTTTTTATTTTACGGAAAATTTTGATATTGTGCCAAGTATTTACGCGTTAAGCTTTGAAATAGTCCAAAAAGTTGAATAAAGCAATAATATGTATAAAAAAGTTCCATACAGGTTTTGTAAAAAAAGTTTCTTTAATGAATAGTTATGCTCATTACGCAAAAAAAATTTAGATTTCCCTAAATTGGATGCGAATGAATGGAGCGATAGCGCCATTCAAAATACTTAACAGCGATTACGGTCATGCAAATAGTGCCAACACAACGCCTACAGTAGGCGGCGGATCTCCGTCTACGGTAGTTTCAAAAGGATCGGTGAGCGGTACTTTATCCGAACTCAGGGAATCGAACGCCGCCTCTAATCCGTTATCTGCCATCAGCATGGCTGGCAAGTATTACGCTTTATTTGGATTGATTAACAATTACTCGACTCTTACTTTAAGATTTTTTAAGTCAAACTTATTGAACAATATCATTTACAGACAAATAAATAAATTATTAAATAATACTCAATAATAAAAATGTTAAGGCTTCGAAGGAAGTTGTCATCGCCTTGCTACAGTAACGGCGGCCGCCACCACCTCGCCCATGCTAGTCGACTACGTTCGACGGAAGGACAGCGTAATCGGCATAACTGGAAGTGGCGGCCAATCACCACAGCAAAAATTCTCGAACTATCATTCGCCGGTGGAATCCACGCAATCCCATTCGGCAAACATTGTGGCGAGGGCGGCCACGGTGGCGGGTACCGGCCCATCCACTTCGCTAAATATTCTTACTCCCAGCACAAAAGACACACCAACTGTTGTAAACGCCGATGGCTACCGTGGAAGCCGAGCGTCAATTCACGCATTAAACATGACTGTCACTATTGATGGTATGAATTTTTGCAAATATTTTTGCAATACAAGATGGCCCAATTTCGGGTGGCTTTTTTAAATGATTATAACTTTTTTGTCGTTTTACTAAATTTCCCAATTTTATATTTCTTAGAATTACAAAACTGTATGAATTTGTTTGGTATCATAGGTTGCAAAATGTTCAGGATTACGTGTTTGGTTAACGTTTCAATTTTAAAGTGTTTTTGTGTATTGCTGAACATAAGTGATGGGTTTCTTGCAATACTTTTGCGATACTTTCTTTGGAAAATTTTGGAGGAGCTCGACGCACCATACCAAAGAACAGCTCAACATTTATGTTCAAAGTTGTGCGTAATTACGAATTACGAATTACGAAATTACGGGGTTTTTAGCCTCGTAATTACGAATTACGAAAATTACACCCAGTTACGAATTACGAAAATCATTTCTCGTAATTACGCACATCTCTGGTTCATAGATAATATTCGCAAAAATTACCCGTAAAATTAAAACGCAAACCAAACGCGTAATCCTAAACATTTTACGACACATTTGATACGAAACAAATTCTTAAAGTCTTTAGATTCTAGAAAATGTAATATTTTCAAATTTGGTCTACAGACAAACAACTTAAGGCCATTTAAAAATATCACACGAAATTGGACCACTTACATACATAGATTGTATGTAGACATAGAAATTACGCTTGTTTGATAACTAATATAATACTATTCTCCACTTCTTTACTTGAAAACTGATTTTTAAGTCAAATTATTCAGAATTACGCGAAAGGGCTTATATATTTGCTGATTTCAGCGGAAAGATCGTCAAAACGTTCACTTTCATTAATGAGTGCCAGCGACGTGGAACTACAGAGGATCCACGACGAATCTCGAACGCCTCTCATGAGAGATAAAGAGAAGTAAGTCCACCTACGTTGATTACATTGTGTCAAAATATGAATTTCTTATGATAAAAATATAAAAAATCTTCAAATACATATTCTTAGATAGGATTTTAAAACGAAAATATGTACATATATAATGTATTAAAATATTTATGGAGTTTGTGGATTTAGAGGTGGGCGTCTGATTCGACGGCAATTTCTTTTCTACGAACGAAGGGTAACGAGTGATTTTGCGCTTCTTTTCTCTCTTATGGGTATTGGTGAGTTTTTTTTTATTTGTTCGCTTCTTCATAATTGACGTACATTGAAATCGCTATTTAGCACTTATGGTAGTGGAAAACGAATTGAGTGCCGCACATTTCTATGAGAAAAACAGCATTCTTAGGCTCTCGCTGAGGCTTTTAATCTTCATAAGTACGGTAATCCTCATTGCACTCGTCATCAAATTCCACGTCCATGAAATTCAGGTAAGTTTTTAAATAAAAAGTTATAGAAATAATGCAGTGAAGAATATACATACATATACATACATACATACATATTGTACTTTTTGGATGTCTTTAGTAGCACATTAAACCAGTGTTATAACCTAAACCCTTTTTTTAATCCACGAGGATCTAAAAATGGATGTGATTGAAGCAAAAAACGTAAGATTATTTCAAACTGAATTTAAATTACAAACAATTTAAATCCATTATTACAAAATAAAACAAGTGGATACAAATTACATCCAATACGGATCTAATATATTACGGATTCGGTATCTGTGTGGAACTACTGCATCGTTACAACACTTCATTGAGCAAATTTTTAACCGTTACAGATTACAAATTTATCATAAAAATATAATGTATTAGGTTGTTCGAAAAGTTGTTGCGCGCTTTTTCATTTTGTCTGTGCAATAAGTTTGTGGTTCCCAATAAACTCGCTAAGATAACATTGAAAATGTTTTGATTTTCGTGTTCTACATTACATAATTCTGCACAAGTTCCCCTTTGGATCCATCTCTCCATCTTAACAGGTTTTTCCAGAAAAATCAAAATAGACGAAGAAACGAAATAAATTTTGCGAACATCCTAATATTATAAAATTATATAATAAGATAATCCTAGGTTAAAAACTTGCGCTTTTAGCTTTTTATGAACGCCAACAGCGTTGCGGACTGGTGGATAGCAATGACACCACAACAATGTTTTCAACTTTCCATCGAGCTCCTCGCATGTGGCATTTGTCCTCTGCCAGTAGATTTCACCTTCAACTGGACGACGGTTTACGATGATGGACGGCCGGTTTGTTTGTTTTTTTTTCTATTTTAAATACGTTATTATTATACATATATTCAATTAATAATTCATTCTACTTAAAATTTAAAGTATTTTACAGGATGGCCCAATTTGGTGGCGGGATTTGTTTTTGCTATAACTTTTTTATTTTTCAACCAAATTTCATAATTCTTTTTTTGTTCGATTTCCAAAACTCTGAGAATTTGTTTGGTACTAATGTAAAAAAAATTATGAATTTTGGAAATTGATCTTGTTTTTTGTTGTTGTTTTTTTCTGTTATGGAAATAAATTTTTGTGTCATATTTTGTACCAAACAAATTCTCAGGGAATCGAACAAAAAAAGAATTATGAAATTTGGTTGAAAAATAAAAAAGTTATAGCAAAAACAAATCCCGCCACCAAATTAGGCCACCCTGTACATAATTTTTCTCCACAATGACGAAGCAAAAATATTTAGACAGTAATCACGCGAGTGCCAGTGGACGTGCTACTGTCGATTCCGATGTTCTTTCGGCTTTATTGGGTTTGGCGTGTGATGCTTTTGCACAGTCGACTTTTCACCGACAATTGCAATCGCTCGATTGCCGGCCTCAACCGCGTCAACCTCAACTCCAGATTCATTCTCAAAATTCTAATGACTTTGTGTCCAGGTAAATTGTTGATTTCTTTTTCTTTATTTGTAACTGAATAACACAAAAACGGGAAAGCACACATTTTTCAATTTTTCCATTTTTTCCAAAAAAAATATTTTGTAGAATCATTATATTATATGGAATGTCAGAGAGAATCAGAGTCATTAGGGAAAAATGTGCATATGTATGTGTATTGTTGTTCAATTTAAGTTTTCAGGAACAATGCTAATGGTATTTACCGCATCGTTGTGGATAATTGCGGGTTGGATATTGCGATTATGCGAAAGGTTTGTCAATCGATTTATTGCAATTTATCAATTGTTTCACTTTTTTATTTCAGGCATTACGATGGTGACCCAATCAATTTACAGTCGCTAAAACACCAAAATTATTTGAATTCTTTGTGGCTAATCGCAATTACGTTTCTTAGCGTCGGATACGGTATATCGTTTAGATTTTGATTATTTACAGTATTCGAAACATGTTGAATTTATATTGCAGGTGATATCGTACCAAACACTTACTGTGGGCGTGTGATGGCCGTGGTTGCCGGCATTTTAGGCACGGGTACATCGAGTATGGTCGTCGCTGTTATAGCCAGGAAATTGGAACTAACACGGGCCGAAAAACACGTTCACAATTTTATGATGGATACTCAGCTCACAAAACAGGTTTGTTCATTTTCATTCATATGTATTTTCATTAAATAACAAAAAAATATTTATAAATTTTTTTTCTATTCAATCTTTAAAAATCCCCTCTGCAATCTTTAAAGTTTGTAACCCATGAACGTTTAAAGTTACGTTTAAAACGGCCCTATATATCAAAAACATTTCACAGAAACACTTTACAAAAACATACATATTTCTTTTTTTTATTAGTTAAAACACAGTGCGGCAAATGTGTTGCGGGAGACTTGGCTGATCTACAAATACCGCAGACTGGTGGAAAAGGTGGATAAGGACAAAGTCCGCCATCATCAGCGCAAATTTCTCGTCGCAATATACGCGTAAATTTGTTTTCGCCCCAAAGCACACATAGCGTGATATATAGTAATTGTTAATTGCAGATTGCGGAAAGTAAAGCGCGACCAACGCAAACTTAATGAGAATTCCGTCTCTCTCGGCGACGTTGCAAAGGTTCTTTTTGTCGTTAAAGACGCACAATTAACTTTTTTTATTGGCTTACTAAAAATAGTTAAAATGGGTTATGAAAATTTACTAAAAAATATTTATTAATTTTGGATTTTTTAAATTATATGTATAAAAAATGTGAATATGTTGAGCTTTTCTAATTAATCAGCTAAGGCAATTGTCTAAAGTAGTTTTAATACATAGTTTTGGCTTATACACATTTTATACTTTCACATTCAAAAATTCCACCATATAATAATCACCATGTTACCTGTATGTAGTATTTTCAACAAAAAAATATAAAATTTAGACTACCTCAAATTCATACGAGCTAATTCGCGATATTTATTCTACACAAGAGGGCCTTTCATTGCGCGTAACATCCGTGGAACATCAATTATCCGACATACAGCGCGAACTCTCTGACCTCTCCACACTCTTACGCGCTTCGCTGCGCGCCGCGGACGAAGCCGGCGGTCCACGACGCACAATGACCGGCGGGCTGGCGGACTCGTTGCGACGCCGCCACAAATTTCCCGTCAGTGCCACGCCTTTAAGCAATAATTCGTCGGGATAATTGAACATTCATCCATTCTATTCGCGCATATTGGAATCTTAAGTGGACAAATTTAGAAATTGCTCATCTGTGTGGTTATTCGGCAAAACACTTTTCGTAAAACAACTCATAACATTTATTCCCAATTTTTACTCGATTCAATTAGCAAATGTCTCAATCTTCGCATATATATTATAATATGTATATCGTTAATATTCAACAGCATTATTACTTACTGAAATTTTATTTGAAATGTCAAATGGGTATTTGTTTTCTCATTTTTGTTACGCATAACATAGGTAGTAAGGTAGTAAGCCAATTAAATTTTTAAAGATTTCATTTCAATTCTGTGATAAATCGATGTAATATGTGTATAGAAATATGGTATATAAATTAACTTTAATAAACCGTTATTTGTTTATTACAACAACACAAAAGCTTTCGACAAATCCCGAACGAATACGCCCCCAAAAATTCCTGGCACGCATCCCTGTGTACATATGTATTATGAAATTTATGTATATTCCAATAAATTTTGTAATTGTACTTTTCGGTAGTTTCAAACGGGTTATACAATCGATTTTGGTGAAATTCGTCGTAAACAGCAGTCAAGCCATTTCAACTGTTTTCCTTTATGCAGTTATGTGTACATTTCCGGCTGATTCTCGACAATTTTTTTTTCTTCGCAATAAATTGAAATAAATCCCCAAACTCCGCAAGTTTATATTTTATCTACTTTTATTGCAATTTTTACTCTTTTGCGATCTTAACCTAAACTTTTTTCAAACGCAAACTTTTACTATACATACATATGTATAAGCCCAAATAACTCTTCTATTAAAAATAAATGTGCTATTTCGAACTATCAAAAACAAAACATAAAAAAGTTTTTGTATTTTATAAACTTCTGTTAATCCAACTTTTATTCTTTTTCAAATTTTTCTATTTCTTCACTGAAAAAAATAAAAAATATTTTTTTACATTTTACAAATTTTGTATTTATTCTTATAAAATATGCTAAAAAATATTTTTTATTTTTTCCTTTTAATTTCAATTTTATTATAATTTTTTTAATGAAAAACGGAACATTTATGTCTAAATTATTTAGAAATAAATTCAAGGATAAAACAAAATCAGTAAATGATTTTTAAATTTTTAAAAAATACAAATATTGCTTACCATCCTCGTTGAGCCGAGAGCAGAGTTGAGGGAAATTATAGATCAAGAGCAAAAAAAGGAAAAAAATATATAAATTTTTAGTGTTTTTTGGTAAAAAGTGAAGGGAGATTTGGCGAATTAGGTACTTTAGCGAGTAGGTATTTGAAGAAATATAAAGATATAAAAAGTTATTTTAGAACAAATTTAGCTAATTTATCCTATAATTTAATCTTTTCTTTCTTTTAAAATAATTATTTATTTTTCTGACTTTTTAATGTGTAAACAAACGAAATTATTTAATTGACGAATTTCAAACCGTTTCGATTTGCCGAATAAATTCATTTGCAATTTTTGAGATTTACAATAATTTAATTTTGACCCATTTTCTATTTTTTTTCGCTTTATTTTTCCAGCCTCATAAAAAATACTATTTTATAAAAGTTTAATTATAAAGATTTTATCTTTTCGTTTATTTTTTGCATATTTTATGAAATATTTTTTGAAAATATGCTGTACTTTTTATACTTTTTACAAACTCTGAAAAGTTGAATTGATTGAAAATTATTTTTAAAAAATTAACGAAAATAAAACTACAAAAAATGCTGAAAATATTTGTTTTGTAGCAAAACTTTTTGTACCCGATAATTACTTTCTTCGCAACTCATAATATAAGTACAAATTATTTTCATTAAACACACAACATTGATTTTGTAAATAATATTATTTTTGAAAGCTTAATGGCGGGACATTTTTCATTTAAAACTTTTCAGCTTTTATATGTAGTAAAATATTTTTGTATTCTATGCTCATTTTTAAAGCAAAATTTTCAATAAAATCGATTTTTTATCCATTCCATTTTGAATAATAAACTTATTTTATATGTGGTTAATAAATTTTATTGATTAAATTTCTTTAAGCATTTTCATTATTTAGTTAATTTTCCTTAAAAGTTATGGTTGTTAAATATGTTTCCATTAAATTCACGTGTTTAAACGTCTTTACATATTCTCAACACGCACATCGCTGAATATAACAAATATCTATTTTCCACAAATCGACATGCATTGTGTCAAGCGAACGAAATGAAAAACGGGAAAAAACACATTGAAGGGTGATGTTCTGAAAGAAAAAAGTGAAAAAACATAAGAAAAAGTGCGTTGAAAATGTAAGAGAACGAAAATAAGCATTATTTCTCTCGTTTCTCTGCTACTTGCTCAAACCTATCTCAGATTGAAAGTCACAGAAGAATATAAACACTTTTTAACACTTATTTGCCACGACATTGTGTTTTTAAACACCGCTGATGATGAGTAAGCGACTAGGGCGGTCCTAATACATGTATGTGGATCTAGTCTATTCTGAAGGCGTTTTTTTTGGTGACAAACCTTCTTGAAGGGTTTCCGTCGTTGAATACATTCAAACATAATAGATTATAAAAGCTGTATAAAATGGTTTAAAATTTATTCATATTAAAAAAATAAAAACCATACATTCCGTGTCAAGAACATTTTATCAATTATAATTAACGAATGGCGCTTTCGTTAAATGAAAAAATGAGACTTTCTGTGTAATAATAATAATTTAATAAGCAAATATTGCCAAATTCATTTTTTTCAATTTTTAAAAATGTGTATGTTCTATGTAGATTAAAATAGCGGCTACAACCGCTATATTTCACAGTCAAACATAAAGTGGTAATTCATTTTTGTGGGGATTTAAGATTGATTGAATATGATTTTTGGTTGATATCAAATTGAAAAGGTTGAAATAAAATATAAAATAATTTTAAATCTTCTCAAAAATAAAAATGACTTTTATTTTTTTCAAAAAATTTTTAACATTTTATTTTTTCCACTTTAAAATATTATTTTTTACAACTTTTTTAAATGGAATGGTTTTACTTCGCCAATATAACTTCGACCCCCATTCACTTTTCTTTTTTTGTTTGACATTGTTTTTGAAAACAGCTTATATCTTGAGATATTTTCAAACCCAGTACGATAGGTTAAACGTTTCTAACGTTTAATTGGATAAATGTTTTTCGAATCACACAAATTATGTAAATTACACACATTTGAATATTACAGCATTAAAAATGATCATTTATCATAGATGAACTTCCTGTAAAAATTGTAATTTAGGAAAGAATGCACAAAAAATCTTCGACCTCATCACCATCGCCGCCTATTAGCATAAAAACAAGTCGAAAAATGCCCTATGAGCGAAGTGCTCAAAATGCTGCAATGACACTCCATCGTCAACATTGCTTGATTTGCGGAGAATTTGCGGTAAATAAACATTTTGGCGTTTTGAGCTGTAACGCGTGCGCGGCTTTTTTCCGCCGTACAGTATCCCATCAGAAAACATATTTTTGTCGCCGCGGAAAGAACTGCTCTTTCGAAAAAAGTTTGTTTAAAAATTTTAAAGCAGTATATGAATGTCGTATGTGATCAGGAAAAATTGAGAATTTTGATTTTGAATTTCCATAAACGATATTCAAATTTAGCTGAACCCCGTCACATGTGCCGGTTTTGCCGTTTTCAATGCTGCATTCGCTCGGGAATGGTCATATCAGGTGCGAAAATTGAATACATTTTCTATTATAGTTTTAACTAATAAATTCTAACATTTTAGCCGTGTTGGCTCCATTGGAATTAGTGAAGAATCGAGACAGCGAAGGAAGTTTTCTGGCAAAAATTGTTTTAGCACGCCGCGCCAATTTTATAAATCGAAGTCGCGCTACCGTCCAAGTATACGGTGGTCATGATGTAGGTTTTTCATGATTATCGTATACAATTCCATATATTTTATCGTATTTGGTCCATATTTTGCTTTTATTCGACTAACAAGAATAATAATCAAAAAATAATTTTAGCTAATAATAAGGACAGCAAACAAATATAAATTTGCAAAAGCGGTATTCTATGCCATTCACGCCGAGACGATTGTTATTCGCAATTTTCTCGATTATTGCGATTTGAGCATCATTGACCTTGACGTAAGGACAAATCGAATGATAATTTTAATTAATCAATTTAACTAAAAGTGCATTTCGTTTTGTGTGCAATTTTCGGTCCAAATACATTTTGTTTGTGTTTGTCTATCACATTGAAAAAATCATAAAAAAAATTCATGCACTATTAAAATAACAAAAAAATGCGTTTGAAATAAAGACGAAAAGAGAATAAACAAGTTTTTTTCTATTTTAAATTTGATTTGTTGAAAACAAACATTACTGTATATATTTACGATTGTTGTAGCTACAGCTGAGAAAGGGATTTTTCTTCTCATGGATGTTATGCGAAAATCTTTTGATGACGACGAAAAACGTCGGATTTCGCACAGATCAATATTTTTTCGTCGACGAAAGTTATGTTACCTCAGACTACGATCAGCTACTAAACTACTATCGCACTGATCCGACCGTACGGTATCCGGAGACGGTGGCATGGTAAGCTTTTCGCATCAGCTATGGTACGTCAACAACTCAAGCCATTACGAAATATTTAGGCACGCGGTACTCTTTTTCAGAGAAACAATCGCGCTCTCCGCCAAATTCCACGAGGCGCGTCTCGACGACGAGGAAAAGGCCGCTCTTTCATTCATATTTGTTACAAATACAGGTTATTCCATTCTTTCGTTCTTTTTTTATACAGCAGAAGAGATTTTTTAAGTACTTAAAATATATACATATATGTTTTTAATACATGTATTAATATATGTATTAATTTATTAATTTATTTTTATTTAATTCTGCAAATTATATTTTCCAATTTCTAAAAGATTCGCTTAATTATGTAAAACATTTCACTTCTCGCTAAAACTAGAAATTGCACGAGAGAACGAGAGCGGACTTAGATATTGCGTTATTATGTAAATAGAAGTGGGAGGATTTGATAATAGAGAGTCAAAGAAAAAAGTGGATTTCCAATTTTTATTTATTTTTGCGAGGCGTGATTCCGGCTGGCTAACGGTGCCAAGCAAACATTTCCAAATTGATGAATTTACAGCTAGCAAATCGATGAAAACGCCAAATGAAAATGTGACTCTATTCGACGGGAAAGTCCAACAAATAATGAAAGAGCTGAAAGTTCACTATGAAAACAATTATAATGACGTAGCCATACGCATGGGAAATATTATTTTGCTTCTAACAGAATTTCAGGTTAGTCCAACTTTAATTTACTCATTAATTTTAATTCATACATTTAATTTTAATTCATACATGTATTTATTCACATTTAAAAATGCATAATGTTTTATGTAAAGTATTTGAAACGTTCACGTTTCGGATGAGGCCAAAGCACTAGTGTATCTAGGATTTCCAAAAATTTTATGTATATTACATTTTTGCGATTGGGGGGAAAGCCCAAAAATTTCAATTTTTATCTCCGATTTACTTAATGAATACCAAAAAATCTAAATGAGATATGCCCCCTAACGCCTCATATTGGATTTGAGCCAAAGCCTCAATAGCTTTTGTTTGATTTCACAGACTTTTGGCAACAATGTCGATTTTTAGCGTGTACGCCACCTCTTCGATGAACACCTCATAATGCAGCAACTCAACGGCAAAAAAACTGTCTTTGACAAATTGCACTCCGAAGCGAGTTCATGACATCGAAACACAAAAGAATTCAATTTTGAAAAATTGAACTTTCAATTGTAAATAAAAATGAAATGTTCATTTATCAATAAATCTTTGTAAAAATTATTTGAAAGCTAAATTCAATTGCAACATAATTAAGAAAAACTCCAAAAAAATTTCTGTTTGTTTGATATCTCGTATAACGCAATCTAATAATTTACTATCTAAATGCGTATCGCTTTTCGGCTTTGTTTAATATTTAACTCTTGTAAAGTTAACTTTTTATTTTTAACTTCGAAAAGTTAAATTAAACGTTTTACTCGGCCCATTCACGTTGTGTAAATCTTTAACGCTCACTTTTTTTAAATCTTTATTATGGAAACACTGAAAAACATTTTTTTAGATATTAAAAACCTTTTTTTGTCACAAGTAATAAATTCTGCCAAATTTTTTTATTTATTGAGAATTTTGTTGTATGAAATTTTTACTTTCGAAAAAGAATATCAGAAAGTGTTCCATTCTGCTCTTCTTTTTTTTTGTAAACATGCTTATTGTATGTGCGGTTTAAAATGTAAGGTTTAAAAAGTTGTTAGTAGCTCCATTTTTCTGGATAAAAATGAGCAGATTTTGAAGAGAAATGTCAAAATTACATACATATTCATGTGTCGTTTATCATGTATCTTTCGTCAAACAATTTTTTGTTTTACCAAAAAACAAACAAAAACTGGCGCTTCGAAAGATGACAAAGGATGTTCGAAAAGATGTTCCACTTTGTTATTACAATCGTCTCGATCTAAATTCCTATCCAAAGGAGTGAATTCATTTATTTGGTTCTTTTTTTTTCTTTTTTCTTCTTTATTGCTTCACCGCATAAACAGAACAGCTACATACATTTGATAAGTTTTTAACATAAAATAAGGCGTAACCGCAAACCTTTTTCACGCATTCAACGTGGACGACAACGTGGACTATTGTAGACGAAATAATGCCAACAAATGAAAAATAATTTTTAAATAAATTCATACAAACCTAAATGAGGATTTCGCTTAATCCTACGATAAATGCGCTCACTGGTTTAGAATTTATTTAATTTAGAGCATTAAAAACTTACACATATAATTTAGAGAAATTTATAAGCTTTAGTTTAATGTACATATTTTTATGTAATGTTTTAATTGTTTACAAAAAAATTTATGGAAAAAGGAAGAGAATTTTTCGGACATCCCGGAAACCGAGTTTTTGATTCATTGGTTTTTCTCGCACTTTTACGCAAACAAATATTTACATTTTTGCCGAATCATTTATTTTTCTTTTCTGAAATCACAAACGCTTGTTTTACATTAATCCTGAAATTATTGTACAAATATTGGAAACAATACTTTTGGGCCGATATTAAAAATAAAATGAGTTTTATTTGGAATCTTATGAGAATGTAGTTGAACTTTAAAGTGCTAATGATTATAACTAAGCCAATAATCCACAAATCTGCATTTAAATCGAAAATAAAGTTAAAGAGTTGTGTGACCACATTTTCATCGTTATTCAATTGCGATATGGTGGGTTTGCGATAAAATTTTGCGCTACGATGACGCGCTACGTGCTCGATGGCGTGAAGAGCACGCTCGAAGGCGGTTGAAGGTCGGCGCTGAATTTCACGTGACATTTCCCTCGCTGTGCTCAAATAACTGAAATTATAAAATGATATTTTCAGATAAATAAAAAAATTTCGTTTTTATGCTCAGAAAGATGGTCTTACTTGGCGTTACTGAGAATTTCGTTCATGGCATTAGTGAATGTGGAATCCGTAAAATTCGATTTTTCCAAAATTCTTCCCACACCCTTTCGCTCAACCTTAGTGAGAGTTTCCCGATTATAGCCGTAGAGCGGAATGCCAAGAATAGGCACGCCATGCGTGATTGCCTCCATCACACTGTGCGCGCCGCCATTCGTAATAAAAAGACGAGTCCGTCGATTTGCTAAAACAGGATTCTAGGTCACTTTTTTTATCAGTGTTTAGGTTATTAAGAGAGACTTTTTTTGCGGGAGGTTAAAGATGGCTCTTCACAAAATAATAAAAACATTCAGAAATTCATTCGCTGTCGATTGCCGATGACAAATTGACCTGTGCATAAATGTTGAAATTATGTAGAAAAAATCTTTCTTAAACATACCAAGAAGTTCGTTTTGTGGTATGAAAGTCGTGATGTTAATATGTGAAGGAATTCGGCTCGAATTGCGTCCATCTTCGTCGTGCAAATCGCCAATGCCTGGAAGAATCAGCTTGGGGCCAATTCGCCAAAATATACGGTACTTTGTAAATTTTGCAAGAACCCTCAAAAGAACTTTTCCAAATTCTTCGGGCATTTTTGAGGTGTCAACTTGAGTGCCAAATGATACAATTATGACTCCCTGTTGAGCCTCGTCTATTAATTCGCTCCACGGCTGAAATAAATTACACAGTATTATTACATATGTGTATATGTACATCAAATTAACATAAATCAGTGTTTTGCATTTTTCGAAAAATAAAATTAAAAACTGGCAAAAATTATCGCCTTGTACTTTTCCAAATTTATTTGAAACAGCTTAAATTTGAATTATGTTTACAGTTGTTAAATTTGAAATTAGTTAATTTTATAAAATTAAAAATGATTAAAATTAAAAATTTTAAAATTAAAAGTTCATATTGAACTGGTGACTTGAATTTGAACCATTTTTCGAATTAATTTGAAACAACAATTTGAATTTGAAAAATCCAAATGAATTTTTTTTTAACTAAACATCAAAACGTCAAAATTTTGAGATAAAAAATAAAAATATAATAATAATTTATTGGACAAACATGTATTATGTAGTACACATACTTACGTAGCCATTTCAATAAGTAATGAAACATAACAACAGTGTAATTATAATTAACAATTGGTTCAATTAAATCAAGAACGAATAATTATGAGTCAACAAATATCGCATGTAATACATATTTTGTACAAGTGTATTGTAATTGAATTACCGTAAACAAAGGTTTAACGTGATCAATATGAAGACCGCCGACGTGAATTACGTTCGTGGGAATGTTTTGAAACGACTCAATTAAAATATCCGTGTTTACGAAATAAAACTCCGCATTTCGTTTAATCTAAACCGTATCATAAACATTTAGTTGCAAAATATACAAAATTAGTTGCAAATTATACAATATTATGCACAAACCTTGTTAACGCTGGGAAAATTCCCTCGAAATTTGCGCTTAATGTCGTAATCATCAGCAAATAATTTCGAAATCGGTAAATCCAAATGTATGCCTCGTTGTGAACAGTGCAATGTACTGGAGAATGATGTAATGAACTCAGTTTGTATAGCAAGTTCGCAAAATAACTCATGTGCACGTTTGAAACGTTGTCGCAAATGGTTAATGAGCGAAACCATATTAAGATTTGAAGCTGGTAATTCCTCAAAGTTCCACGGAGATCGACTAGCTATTCGAGTTTCGTCTGTGAAACCGTGCAAATCAAAATAAATAAAGGGGATGTTCAGAGCGCGAACCATGGCCAATTGGCATGGATTTCCTGCATACACAATGGCGACATCAATCTGATCAGACGCCAAAATTTCCATTAAATTACTATTAAGCATCTGCAAATTCAATATAAAAACGTTGAGCGTTTGATAAGGTAATTTTGTACGCTAATACAATAAAAGTTGAAGTTGTAAAGACCTTCTTGCACGAATAATTGTGAGCAGTCCAGTAGGGTTCATACAATGTATCGTATTCATAACTCGGGCGCCAGGGAACGTCGCCGCCGAGATTTCGCAAGGGTTCGTAAAATCGTCTGTAAACTGAACGAAATTAACTAGACTTCATATACAGTATCGCATTTTTTGCCTGATGTGACAAATTGCAGAAAAAATGTACTTTGCAAAATAATTACCATAATAATTTGTTCATTTTATTCGTTCATTTAGCTTAAAATTTGATTTCGTATGTCTTAAATTTATTTTTTATGGAAAACATAAACTAACTTTGGTAACAAGTCCTTCAATAATTTTTCGCGTACTAGATGAAGTCTAGGCTGAACGAGCCGAGGCTCCTCCGGAATAAGGATCGGCTTGACGGTCACCGTATTATGATGGCGGCGAGCCAATTGTTGAGCCAAAAATTCGAAAGTTTGGCGTTCAAAATTATTTGTACCAATGAGGAAAAGCAGAATATTAAAAGCGGAAACATTTGAAAGGTACAATATCGCAAAAACAAGAATAACTTTTGTCGTTGAACACATTACGCAAAGCCAAGCTATATGAAATTATTTACGTTGAAATATTTAATTTTAAAGTATGTATTAAATTTAAAAAGAAAGTTATCAATTGCAAAGAATAAAAAGTACAAAATTCGCTCTCAATACAATCGGTCATCTTTTTCTTCATTTCCTTTTTGCTTTTGAGAAGAACAAAAGTGTGCGATCTCTCACGTCTTCACTCAAATGTTTTCTTTCACATGTTGTAACTCAATTTAGCAGGCTGGTACTACCAGATCTCGGACATTTGGCTTATTTTTTGTGTGCATTAAATGATTTAAAAACATTTTATTCTATCTGACAAAATAAGTTGAACCCGTACACAACACAAAATAATGTTAGTATAATGAAAAAATAATAATTTTTACATTTTAAAAACAATTGGTCAAACATGTTCGTGCAGTTCCTATAGAAATGCCATTTAGTGTTGTAACTTGAATACGTTTGGCATCTAAGTTTCAATTTATAGATTGAAAAGAACTCAATTCTGGAATATCCGGAACTATACAGTTTGCCACAGGAATTTTTTTCAATTTGTCCCACCCGATGTTTAGCGTATCTTATTTTTTCCGAGAAGTCGTCAAATTTGGTTTGAAAAAATACTTTCGGCTTCGAGCGTAACTCACCTTCCGATAATTTGATTTTTTAGGCTTACACTAAGTTAATTGAAAATAAGCTCTTAACAAGAAAAGTTGTTCATTCATAACTTTGTTATTTTGATAGAAAAAATAGCAGCTTTTCTCGTAAAAACGACTTTAGTTCCGGAAAATGGCGTTTGGTTTAACAAATTTGCTGGCGTTGGAACCGCAAATTCAACTCGGATTCAAGTTACCGTACTCGCGTCATGAATCGAAGACTCACTTAAAATTTATAACTAGCAAAATGAAGCACAAATTTCGGTATCCTAATGAAAGACGGCACGAGCTTCGCCAGACGAACCATGCCGAAAAACTCGAGCGCCGATCGCACACTTCTCATATTAGACGGCATTAGCGCTAAAATATGCATATAAAACTAGTAATATGTATATCCTGATATGCATCCGACAATACATGTACATAAACATGCAGACCAGGGTTTAGCGGAATTCTGAATTCCGGTCATTTTGAGCCTTGAAATTACGAATTTTTCGCTATTATCCGTCGCTTTCTTATTTCGATAGATATCAAAATTTGATCAATTTGTTAGTAAAATTTACCGTTTTCGTCGCGGAATTTATATTCATTCGCCAAGTCGGCGGTCATAAGAATTTTGCCGCTCTTCCTCATTACGTTACGATCGCGCGCCAAAGCCACAACGGCTTTCCCGACAAAATCCGGTGTTTCCGCGTGCTTCCAGCTCGACTCCAGTAATTCCTGCACATACACATATTTAGAGTTAGTTTTTCAATTGGCTGCCTTTTGAGTTATCTTTATTTTATGACAAAAATTTAAAATTTTTCTGCTAACGAACTTTTGACATTCCGGTAGCCTTTCCCACCACATCCGAATTGATCGCCTGTATAGTGATTTCGGTTTTCGCGAATCCCGGCCATAGCGATACTACGCTAACGCCGAACGGCTTCAATTCGAACGCCATGTCCGTTGACATTCGATCCACCTAATATAGTAGTACTTTGGATTAACTTTTTAAAAGGATGAACTAATTATCATAAGAGAGACAAACCGCTGCCTTTCCCACACCGTAGGGAACGTTGAAAAAGTACTGTAGACCGCCGGCAGAGCTAACGTTTACGATAAGACCGCTACCCTTTTTCACCATCATTCTGGCGGCGTAAACGGCACAAATATAGTGACTGCGCAGTCCCACATCGTTAATTTGGTCCCACAATTCAGGGGTACACTCAAAGAACTTCTTGCCGGCATTATTCATCACTGCCTAAATTTTTTAGCTAACTAAATACATAAAAAATAATGCATGCAAAACTCACAGGCGCTCCCGCAAAAGCGTTGTTGACGAGAATATCTAGAGTACCCTGGTTTTCGTCATCAATTTTAGCAAATAGATTCTTAACATCCTCCGAGTTGGCGTGGTCACAATAAACAACAATCGGCTCACCGCCACGATGAGAAATTTCTTTAAAAAATTAATCTTAAATTTAGAAACATACATATTCGTTCGAATAAAAAAAACAAAATAAATGTAGCTGGGATACCCTTGGCAGTTTGCTCCAACGTTGGCAGACCGGGCTGAGAGGCGCTGTATGCGGCTTGCGGACGTCGCCCCGTAATGTATACTGTAGCGCCAGCTTCGGCCAATTGCAGCGCAATTCCTCGACCAATTCCTCGGGAAGCGCCTGTGACCAGAGCCGTCTGTCCATCTAACGGACGCACACGCACCAAATTATCCACCTTGGAGGCCATTACTTTTATCGAATCAAAAATTCTAAATTGATCAAAATTTGTGTATTCATGCTCTGTATAAATTTATTTTACTGTCTTCTTTTAAATTTTAGTCAATTGCCGATTTAAATCCCGATTTTTAAATAAAAATTAAAAAGTCCAGTTTTCTCTAATTGTCTGCTTATTGAATCTGTCCATTCCTATTTAATAAGGTACTATCTAATTCCATTCTCATTATCTCTCACCATTTCCGATTTTTATTAGACATGAGATCGATTTAGCACCCTAATCCGGAATGTAACTCCGGTAACGGAGTTAGATAGTAACTTCTTTGATAAAAGTTGGCTTAGCGTGAATAATAGAGAAAACAGACAAACAAAAAAATTGGATTCCAAAAATTGGATTTTTAATCGTCGTGAATTTGAAATTGTTTACTTTGTGAATTGGGTGTCTGAACCGTGTTTCATATTTTTCGATACTGAATTTAAAATAGCGGCAATTTTTTGGTGTTCTGCACGTTTTTTTTATTTTGCAAATTTCAGAAATTTCAGTAAATTTTTTTTACCATTAAATTTGATTAAAGCATTTTATTCAACGGTCACTAAAGGCTGATAATTTTGATTTTGCCAAGAAACGCCATAAAACCATATTTTTAAGGTGGAGGTGGGTCAAGATATAAATTTCGAAAAAATATGAAGAAACGAAAAAAAATAAATAAAAAAGAATATCTAATTTCAACATATGTTTTTCTTTGACAAGCGGAATGCCACTTATTTTCAAATAAGATTTTTTTTGCTTCTTTCCAGATGAAATAACAAAATTTGGTAAACAATCTGTTGCTCTAAAAATTAAATTGTGAGTTTCAATGCGCTGATTTTTATAGTTAGCTTCAGTTTTTTAATAGTAGTTATGGGTAATGTTGTTATTTTATTTGGTTGCGTATTATCGGACCCCAAAAAAAATTTTTCATGATTTTTTTAGGTTTCTGGCACAGGGAATTTGAATTTAACTGTACAAAAACAACAAAATCAGTAAAAAATCATCAGTAAATTCGAATTCCCAGTGCCAAAAAACCTAAAAATAATCATGAACGAAAAAAAATTTTTGGGGTCCGATAATACGTAAGAATTTTTTATTTTCAGTTTTAAATCGAAGTTGAATTTTCTGAACATTGGAAATGGAAGGCATTCCTCGTGTTCCAATGTTTGCACTGGAATTGCTGTGTCCGGAGAAGCCGCTTCCTCCTAGTTTTGTCGACAGTATAAAGGAGGTCGGTTTTAAATTTAACTTTTTTCTATTTGTGTTATTTCTTAAGGGTCAGCCTGCTTTACTCTTCTCGGAAATTTAAATTTTGGCTCATTTTTTGAAAATTTTGCCATATATTTATATTCTATTTTTAGTATATAGTAATGAATTATCAAGACGATCCGTCCAAGTTCAATCACGCATTTACGGAGATCGAATCGATGCGAAATGTACGTCTTAGGCGATAATTTTGGTGTTTTTCAACTTGGGTTATTTATTTAAAAATGATGTATTTGTCAAGGTTGTTATGCAAAATGTGGCGAACGTTGAGGCAATTTGCGTGTTGAAGCGTTATTTTGCCCAACTTTCGATGATGAAGGCCCGATTCCCGATGGAGGAAAACGATCCGTTGGCTATGCCATTTAGCTGGTAATTTTGAGTCATGCTAAACGATAATTTAATTTGTTCATATTATTTCAAAAGGAAGTAAAAAAGTGTCAAAAAACATTCGAAAAATATTCAGGATCGATCGAAGCTTAGATTTATCCACTTGTATTACATACAATGACATAAACTTTGAGCTGTGTTGCGTGATGTTTAATATCGGCGTTTCGCACGCAATTATTGCAGCCAACGAGACGCGTTCGGACGCTGATGTAATACTTTAAGATTGATGTGTTGTTTTTTTAGGGTGGCTGGCGGGCCGGTCAGAATTTATCGGGCTGATTAAGCCCGGTTGTAAAAAGATAAAAATTAATAGTTTGAGAGATTCTTGTCAACAAATTGAACTTATTTCAACCACCTTATTACAAAATAATTTTGTAAAAAAAATTAACTAAATTAATGAAAAAATTACGATCTTTAATACTTAATTAAATAATAAAATATTTTTATGACATTATATGATATTTAAAAATAAGTGTAATTTTTAAAAATAAAAATTTTTATTTTTAAAAATTTTTACTTTTACTGTTCATGTAAAAAATTTCACCTTGGCCCAATCGGACAGGTCCACCCCTCAACCGTACATGGAAAAAAAGGGGGGCCCAGCCACTCTTTCTTGTTTTTTACTGAATTTATATCAATAATAGAGCTGGGTGCAAGGGAATAATGGTATAATTTCTAGAGCATTAAGAACGCGTTTATGCACTTTCAAAACGCGAGTTGGCCAATGCAGCATTTGCGCGATTCGATGCGTTGCGGAAACTTTGGGGGAATGAATTTTACGGAGCCATTTCTCACCTTCTACTCCGATATGTTTTTGGTGAGGTTTTTGGAGTTGAATCATTATTTTCTCTCGAATTTTTGTAAATTCCTGGACATTTAGGCGCAAGCGCAGGAATGCATATTGGAAAAGTCGATGATCGATGGCCGAAAACCGTTAGTGATAGCAAAAGTCGCGCTTCAGCTTAAAACGTATTATGAGTCGAATATGTCTTATCTCAACGATTTCGTCACTGAACTCATGTCCATTTGCAGATATAAGGTATTCGAGATAAAAAATATTTGATTAAAATTAGAGAATTCTATGTTATAAATTTTTTTATTAAGTGTAATTTTTTAATAATTTCAAACTTGCATTTGTTATACACTAATGTTCAAAAGTATAAGGACAGCTTAAAAATTGGCATAATAACTTTTGTCTCAAATGTCGGAAGCGGATGAAACTTTTTTTAAAACACGTGTTCTTATATCTGAAATACTAGACTTCCATGGTTTTTGAAATTTTTCAAAACGGAAAATTTTTCACTGAAACAATTTTTCACCCTTCGCCATTGTACGAAAAACACTACAAACGAACTAATAAATAAATATAAAAAAACAACCCACAAAATAATTCATCAAAACGGTAAAAACAAGGTGTCCTTATACTTTTGAACAGGTAAAAATTAGCAAATTAGGTTTTGCCAGTGAAAAATTTTTCGTTTTGAAAAATTTCAAAATCCATGGAAGTCTAGTATTTCTGATATAAAAACACGTGTTTTAAAAAAAAGTTTCATCCGCTTCCGACATTTGAGACAAAAGTTATTATGCCAATTTTTAAGCTGTCCTTATACTTTTGAACATTAGTGTATAATTAAATTAATTGATATAAAAATTAAAATAAAAAAACTAATTAATTTTAGCCACTACTACGACTTTGTGCTGCGAAACTTGAGCTTTACGATGCACTGGGTAGCTACTATCTTGGAGTGCAGGCTGAAAATGAGAAGAACATGGGTTTACGGTATGAATAAAATTTGTTTTCCGTGGTTTCTAAAACAGCTATTAAATTTTTTGATTATTTTTAGGTTGTCTTATTTCACGTATGCGTTGGATCGAATAAAGGTGGCGATTAAAATTGCGGCAAAAGATGAAAGGGAGGGTCTCAAACAGGCCATACAGTACGCATACGACGTGATTTTTCAAAGGTTTTTAATTTTTTATGGATTATTTTTTATTTTTGTATAAAATTCTTTTTTATTTTTGTATGAAATCCTGAAAGCTAAAGATTGGTTTTACTCGTGAATAAAAAAGGACGAAAGAACGTAATATTTTTTCGCTTGCAATTAATTTTTGTCTTTTCAGAAATTTATTACTTTTAAAAAGTTGCTCTTGCACAGGAAAAATAAAAATAAACATTTTTTGGGAGTTTATTGTCAAAATAAAATTCATATCAAAAAGTGTTTCTCGACCTCTGGGAGACGATATATGAGCTTCGAAAATTTTTACCATTCCGTAATAAAAATTTTACTCTCTTTACCATATTACTATGCTATTCGTTCTTAAACTTCATCTGAATAATTTTAGGGAAGAAAATGCTCGAAAAGAGAATGATTTTATTTACTACGCAAAAATTACAAAACCTGAAGACTTGGAAAAAATCGACGGTGTTGTAATGGTATTTTTTATTACGCATTTTGTTCACTTTCAAAGGTTTGATTGATTTACTTACCCATAACGTTAAAATTGTTTGATTTAGGTGAAACCAATTGGTTTTGACGTACACGATATTTCGATTTGTGGTGAGGATTTGTTCGCCTCGCTTTTGCCAACAGACGTTTTGAAAACGGTATTTCTGCTTATTTTAAAGTGTATTTTAATAATTATAATCTTTTTTGTAGGTCTCTATGTACAGCGAGGAAAAGGCAAAATTTCAGCGGGGTGTTGTTGAAAGAGTCGAAGCGAAGGATTCCGAATTAGAGTATGTCTTTAAACTGTTTGACATCATTAACATCAGCGAATAGGCCCGCCGAATGGGGGAAAAATATATATAAAATTTCGCATGAAAAAATTATGAAAGAAAAAAATGTTTGAAAAGTTTCTTGAATTTTTTATAAATTTGAAAGTATATTTTTCTTGATCAAAAATTCCTGAGTTATATCACTTTAAAAATACGAGGTCCGCCGCTGTTTCATGCATTTTCCTGGGTATGATTGAGATGTAAGATATTTTTTGTTTAAGAAGTTACCTAATTTCTTTGCAACTCAATCAACTGCACCTTCATGAGCCTATCGAAAGTGTTCGCCTTCCCGACGAACTTCTGAGTAGTAGCGCCGCATTTTCCGCACAGCCAAACGCATTTCCCGACCTCATGGACAAATTTGGCGGTATTTTTTGTCGCATTTTGATATTTTTTTAATTTGGCTGTTTTGTAATTCAAATTTGTGCGGTTTTGTGATTATTGTGATAAATTTTTATAATTATTTTGAAGGAATTTTAGATGTAATGACTATGGCTAGTGAAGCGGAACAAAAACTAAGCCGGTTGGCGGATCGAATAAAATGCATCGATAATTCCGAATATAGTAAAGATGAAGGATATAAAGCTATTTCGTCAAAAGTCGAGGAATTGACTTCTCATCACGTCAAAGCCAGGTAATACAACTCCAAAGCTTAGTTTTATCTTGGTTTTATAGATTTTTTAACAATTTGTATTCGTAATGAATTGACATATTATGATGTTTTTTTAATTTTATTTTATGAAATTTTATATTTTTAAAGCAATATATTTTAATTTTAGAGAGAACAATGCGGAGTTACAACGTGCGGTAGCTGCTCACTCCGAAAACTTGAAACTTTTGGCTATGCCACTGACGCAGTTGACTAAACAAATTTGTGGAGATTACATAGATCCAAGTAAATTACCTGATTTGGCTGTTTAACTGTTTCAAACCATTCATTTTAGTGGATCACCCTGAAGGAATTCAAATGCGTAAAATTTTGGACAAGGTGGATGAGATGCGGCGCCAGAGATTCCAGCTTCTGCAAACTTTCGTGGACGATTTGGCCGCCGACGATATAACAAAGAAGGCGCTGGCAAATCTTGATTTCCATCCACAGGTTCACTTATTAATTTTACTATTTTTTACCATTTTTTTGTATGCATTTCTTGACTTTTTGTATGTAATTTTGCAATATTTGTTGTGCTTTTTATGATTAAGCATTTGAATAATTTTATTGGAAATATTTTTTATCATTAAGCATAAAAAATATTCATGCTATTTTTACATTTAATATTTTTTAGGAGTTATTCGAAACCGAATTAAAAAAACATGTGAAGACGGTAAACTTAATTGATCAAAATATGGTTGCTCAGGAGAATATTTTGAGTGCGCTGACGGAGGCCAACGCGAATTTTTCCGAGTTTCGGCAACACATTGTTGAATTAAATGAGAAGTAGGCTTAAATTTCTGTACGCAACTTTGTATTAAAAAAAATTGCGAACGCCACATGTAGTAGGGCAAAGGAATCTGACCAACCTTTAAAAATTTCATCATGCGTTGAATTTTGCACAATGGTTTCTGCTTGAAAATTTTTTCGTTTTTTAATTTCAATTTTTTTTTTGTAATGTAATGTGATGAACACTCATCGACATCGTTCTAAACATTTTTGTAATTTCCCTCAGAGCCTGGAGCGAAAAATGAGCGTTTGAACATTTAGATAATTTTTTGCTATGGATCTATTTTAATATTTCATTAAAAACGTGAATTTATTTTTAGGCGAGCCTTACATTCGCTGACGTTAGTTACGGCCTATCAAGTTTTTGTAGATGTTGTGGACAAAACGGAGAAAGCGTTGGCATTTTACAAAGAACTGACTGCCATGATTGGAGCTCTGGACAAAGGTGTCGCTATCATTGAAGAAATGGGTAAATTTTGAGAATTTGTTTACAATTTATGGTAGAATATAGAGTTTTGTTTGAAATTCTGGAAAAAATTTCTAACGAGAATAAATTGTGCAGAGGACAAACGGCGGAAAGATGCTGAGCGGATAGAAGCCGAGAAACGTGCGGCAATGGAAAGTGCCAATGCCCTTCAAGAATTTTCGATGCCATCAGCCAATTTTTCTGCAACATCCGGCCAGATGAATCATGCTGGCACAAATCTTTCATCGTCGAATCTTGGCGTGTTGCCAAGAGAAATTAAATCAGGAACGAATTCAAAATTAGGTAATACATTTGTGTAAAAGATGGATTAGAAAATTAGTTATAGAAGGCATATTTTATTTAAGAAATACATGTTTAAAGTTTTAATTTCTTGGATTTTTTAGGCGGGAGGCCACGGCTCGGTGATTATCTCGATTTCTACAAAAACAAGATGGCTGGCGTTTCTCAGAGCGGCAATACCCCAGTGTCGCACAGCTCGATATCCACCCACGTTGCACCGAATACGGCGAATACTCAACAACATTCGCCCAATTTGCCTCAATCTTTTAATCCGCCGATATCGTCAGTTCCATCTTTTACGAACGCTCCGAACTCGTCCGGCCATTTTCAGCCCTTAAATAGTGCATATAATGGCCAACCTAATCAACAATTACAGCAACAGCAGCAATACTACCAAAACATGATTGGCAATTTGCCGATGCAACCGTTTTCTGCCGCTTCTTCAACTCCTCAACCGTCTTCTGCTGCTTTAACGCCGGTTCCTCAAATGCAGAACACTGTTCCAGGATCGCAAGTTCAGCAACAATTGCCCCGAGCACCGCAGTCATGGACGCCGACATCTACGCCTTTGCAAACACCATCTACGCAATTTCAAATGAGGCAACAGGGGAGTTTAATGTGTTCTCCTGCAAATGTTCCACAGCGAGCTGAACCATATCCGCAGCCCCAATTCCATCAGATGCAACAAAATATTGCGCCCGGTCAACAATTACAATCCGCGAATATAGCCCCTGGTCAACAATTACAATTCGCGAATATAGCGCCTGGTCAACAATTACAATCCTCGAGGCCTTTAACGGGAACCAGCAATTCTTCTGGAACTCGACCTTTGCAGTCTCCATTTACTCAACAAAATGTCATTGCGGGACAACAATTTCAACCTATAATGCCGTTGGCTGGATCAGCTACGCCACATCAGCCGCAACATCAGAGTTCGAACATCGCTTATCAATATCCGCAGCCTCAATTTACGCAAATGCAACATAACGTCCTGGCTAAACCGCAAATTCAGTCCACAGCGGCTTCGCCTGCGGTTATTTCTACAAATTCGTCACAGCAGCAACACTATCAAATGCCACAGCTTGCTGCGTCCGCCAGTCCGTATCCGCAGTCCCAATTTTCTCATCAAAACTTCATGGTAGGACAACAAGGTCAATCTGTAAGGCCTATAGCAGGAAACATCGCTTCTTCTACTACACCATTATCGATACATCAACAGAACTCTGCTACGGGACAACAAGTTCAATCTGTAGGGCCTGTAGCGGGTAACATCGCTTCTTCTACTACGCCATTATCGATATATCAACAGAACTCTGCTGCGGGACAACAAGTTCAATCTGTAATGCCTTTACCAACTACGCTCCATCAACAACAATTTCAACCATCGCAATTTATTTCTGGCGCATTACCAGGACAACAATTACAGCCTAAAGCATCTTTATCGGGGGCTAATGCTTCTCTTATTAATCCGCATTCACAAATTTCTCACCAGAATGTCACGGCTGGACCCCAACTTCAATCCATCGTTTCTACGACGGGAGTTTCAGCGACACAGTCTCAGCAACCGCATTTGGCTCATTTTGCCACTCCATCTATGCAACAGCCTCCAATTACACAAACACAACAATTTCGGTATGCAGCTCCTTCGACGGGAGCCAGTATCACAACTACGTCATTACAACAGCAAGCTCCAAATTTTGTTCCTGCAACAACAGATACCGCGGTAATATCACAACTGCATCTTACTTCATCTAACACCACGGGGACTACAGAAGCACAACAACGTGAATTTGCGGCGAAGAATATTTTTTCGGAAGCACAGCAAAATATTCCAGAATCGCCCTTTCAGCCAATTTCTACGCCGTTACCGAGCTTGCAGCAACAACAACAGCCAACGCAATACTCGGCAGCACCTGTCCAGCCGGTCCAACTGATTCGGCCGGCTGCCACAGTGCTTCCCGTCGCTCGACAACCATCACAGCAATCCGATACATCTGCTAGCGTCAATACCTCTGTTGGCATTATAATATCGATGAGCCATCCAGACGAAAATGACAGCAACAGCAATTCAGCGGAGAGCGCAACTCACTTATTGTGTCGTAATTCCGATCCGCATAATAATTCGAATTTTGTAAACGAAAAGGTAGTTTGTTGGCATCCAGGATTGAAGGGGGAAAACTATCTGAGATCTGCAAATTCATTTTATTTACAAGTTTTAGTGCTGAAAAAATTTAAAAAATAGTTAATTTCGGTAAAAAAGGTTAATTTTCAAATTTTTCAGCGTTGTGATAATGTAATTATGCCTACTGCTTCCCCGCGAGCGGATGCCGGAGCGCAGCCTACGACCGAAAAAAGCCGAATAGAGAGTCTTCTGGACTCGGAGGCGTTCGAATTAGGAAACGGTGATAAAACTCGCCTGGAGAAGCGTCGTTTACGCGAAGAATTTCGGAAGAATGGCGTTGATGCTCAACTCCCGGCGCTAGACGCCACGGACCCGCTCAACCAATTGGACGCACACTTTTGGCTGTCGAAATGAATTTATCGAAACTGAGTTAATGATTTTTATATAATTGTTGTTGATTATTGGGTGAGACATTTTAATTTAATTGTTTAGTTCGAATTATTGTAATTCAGCATTTGCTTCCGTCATCCGTATGTATTTAATTTTCCCCTGAATGTTTGACTAAAAATTGTGAAGAGGAAGTTTCTTGTCTTTCACTTTCACACTTTGAAATATATTTTACCATTCAATAGTTTTGAATATTTCTTTATATTTATATGTGATTTTTATTTTAATTAAAAATTATTGACGTCTTCATTTTAAAATCCTTTATAACTTAACACCATTAAATTCAACTAATTCTGTGAATTTATTTTGCGAAAAATTATTTATTTGTTTCAGAATAAACTTCTAGATATTTCTAATTCATGTGAATTAACTTTGGCAGTGACTTATAATAAAGTAATAATAAATAAAATATTAAATTTACATATGTCGCTGACCACAGCCTAAGCCTGGTATGACAAACTGGAAAGACATGCAATTTTGAGTTCGCTTGAACGGCTTTTCGTTGTCCACAAAAAGCTATATAGCATAAACCTTTGGAAGTTTCACATGTTATTCATTCAGAAAAAGGCTCAACGGAATTATTAATATTGCTTGTTTTTTTGTCGATTCAACCCGAACGAAAAACAAAATTCTAATTAATGGGAGACACGAAAACGCCTTCGTTGTATCGCATATTTCATCGATTTTAAATAGCCACCAAGACGTGCATGAAAATTGATTTCAATAATAAACCTCGAAATTAATAGAGCATTTAAAAATGCCAAACGTTTTTCCCTCATTCGTTAGCCCTCAGCCTCCACCGTTAGTGAGTATAATGTCAGATCCGAGAGTGTGCCGCGGTTCGATCGCGGCAAGGCGCCGTGAAGAAACGTTGCGGCGAAGTGAGGAAGAACGCCAACGAAAGGCTGAACAACGCTTTCGCACCGAACTTATTCGCAATCGTCTTCAAATGATTATCGCGCCGGGCCCAGGTGGCCCTTCGAAGCAACCATCACAACATCAAACTCAGCAAATTCTAGCTCTGAATAGAGTGGAGTGCGCCCGAGCTACCGGTAGAGCATCAGCGGGCGAACGGCGACATTCGATAGCTCGATTAGCAGGGCCACTGCGCCGCCGCTATGAGCCACAATTTCGGCGAGAATTTCAAAAAAGTATGCATATACTTGTAAACACATAGTATTAGTACATAGTAATACCGCAGCACATAATTTGCATATGTACCCGTGTGTTTCATGCATTTACCGTAAATTAAATTGTTGTAATATGAACAAAATTATTGATATTGCATAAGATAATATTTTCCAGGTGATGAAGATGCACTACGATATCATCAATTTGGTGATAAAACACGGTTCCCCAAAGCGTCACTCGACCGGACTCCTTTCCCTAAATTACCAGTAATTAACGCAGCAATCCGACAGCCAACGACAGTACTCCCCAAAGATGATTTCAAGAATGTTCAATTTCTTCCTACTGGAGAGCAAGGAACCATGGGTTTAAATTATTTAAAATGTATAACTATTAACATTTATAAATTTTAATTTCAAGCTACGGTAATACCAATACTACCGACAGCTATTGGGAGTTCTATTCCTCAACTACCTCGTCTATCCCACATGGTGGCACCAAGACGAAAACAAATTACATCATCGCTTGGACTTCGAAGGCGTAATATTACTTGGAGTGATGTTCAGTCACCACAGGATCCACCACCAACGGCCACAGGACCACCATCGTTTGCCGATATCAGCGTTCAAACCGAAGAAGAAAAGGTTGGTAGTAAAGTTTTACACAACACATAAGGAAATTTTTAGGCATTTGAAGACACTTTTGCACCGCTAATCACTTCAATGGTAACAGGAGCAATTTCGGACGCCATCCGAAATTTGATCGAAGAGGAACAAATAGCGCTAATAAAGGAACGCGAGCAGAAATTAATGGAGGCAATTGAAAAACAAAACAATAAAAATACAGAGTTAAACAAAGTTGTAAAGCAACAATATGAACTACAGGTTAGTTTTAATCAAAACAATGCTAATAAAATTTCTGTAGGAAGGGTTGCCATAACCGCAGTTGAGAATATGTAATTTACGATGAGTTGTTTCGAAAGCAACGTTTCAGAAAGAATTGGAGGAACAAAAGGCGGCGGCGCTACGCCAACTTCATGCCCTTGAATCTCGCCGATTGGCCGTGGACGAATTGGAAGGTGTAACGGGTAAAAGTGTTGAGGAACTCATATCGCGTAACATGATCCAAGAAGAGTGTGGCCATCGTTCCGTCGCCGCGGATACACGGCATTTGGAAAAACGTATTGCTAATTCACAACGCGTTGCTGCACAGGTAATCTTGATTTTTAAAATCGAATTTTCAATATGCACATTTTATAAAAGTTAGGAAACGTCATTTTGGAAACTGATGATTGATGGAATATGTCTAAAAATTCTAGGTCCGTTCCGACTTTTTCCCCTACGTTTACGCCAGAGCGGAACGCGTTTTCGTAGAACGACTGGCCGGTACATACTTGAAAGACGCACTTTTTGCGCGTGATGGAAAGCGTCGTGATGACGCCCAAAATTTGCTCAATGCACAAATTTTTAAGTATAATCAATTGATTGACGCTAACAAAGTATCCCAAACGCCGACAAATTTTTGAATTAACATTGCGGAAATAAATTTTTTGTTTTATATTGTACAAATAAAGTTTTTTGAAGTTGCTTTATTTTGTATAAAGTAATATCACTTTCCAACATTTATCAAAATATTTTAATTGAATATTACACACATAAATCAATTAGACAATTTAGGGAATGTTTCTAATTTTTAGCGTTGCTGCTTTTGGAAATGCTATAAAAGATTGAAAAATTATACTACATATTTCTATAATATGAAAAAATTCATTTACAAAACATTTAGAAAACTAAAAATACTAAAGAAAAGATACAAAAATATCAAAACACCGGCATAAAAAAGAAAATCGAAAAATAAAAATCTTACACTAAGCATTTTGACCAGCGAAAATGTAAAACGAATAGATCATTCTAACGTAAAATACCGAAAAAAGTAAAAAAAGGTAAAGGAATATCTTCATAATATCTCAATAATATTTACACATTGCACTTTAAATCCAAAAAATCCATCAGGTATTTTAGCTTTAATAAACATGTATCAAGAAAATTATATGCATTAAAGAAAAAGGTTTTTGAGGAACTTTCATTAAACTAACTGATAGATTCCATAAAAATGTAATGATGAATTTATCACAACCAAAAAAGTTTTAAATTTACATACACATTGTGTGCGTATTCCACACCAATAATGCCGGAACTCATTGTATTAAAAAATTGGACTTCCAATTGATCAAAAAAATTCATTCTTTAAATTTTTCCGGTTTTACATTCAGCGACAAATAAAAAAGCTCATTCATTAATTTAATTGGAATAGAAATAAAATCTTGTAACATGTCAAGAAAAACTGCAATAAATTATCACCGACCATTTCAAAAATCAAACAACAAATGAGGCAAAAACAATTTAAAAATAATATTAACAAACATCAAACCGGAAGAAGAGGCTGAGAAAGAGAATTACAAGCCGAGGAATTTGTCGCAGATTGGAAGAAAACTTCCTCGTCCGTGCTTGAATCCTGACCCATGTTACCGTCAGTGCGATTATTTTTCATGGCCTCAAAAGCAATGTGCCGCAGCTTTTGCCTATTTTCCATTTTCTCCTAAAAATTAAAAGTTTATATTCAGCAAATAATCACAATAAAATATTCTACGTTAGCTTATTAAAAGCTAGCATAATTTCAAAATACATACTTGTGTTGTAAATTTTCGCACAAAAAAAGGTCGAAAAACTGCTTCGTTGAGTGCCGTGAGAATATTTTTTCGATCCGGCATTGTCTTTCTTTTTCCGGTTTCACTCTCCTCACATTCCGTAAAATGCTCGGAATTGTCGAATATCACCTACAAATTTATTATAAACAATTTATTTATATTTTCTTCATATTTTCCAATTAAAACGAAATCCAATTGTCCAACGTCTTTATAATGGAAATTTAGATTACCATTTCCTGTGTTTTGCTAAGAATAACAGGAGAACTTTTCCGATGACCCAACTTCTTTCGCGATTTCTTAGCGCGTCGACGTTTGGACGTAGTCGCTCCATTACCATTTGCCAAAAGCGGAGTTTCATCCGGAAACATCTTCGAAAGCACCTAAAAGTATAGTTAATTCCTGAATTTATATTGAACTCCGTGTGCAATACTTTTAACGAAACAGAAATTGTCGAAAAAATCCATAACAAAAATCAAACCTTAATCATCGGCATCGCTGATCCCCCCAAAAATATGATAGTAAACAGCACAATGACAAGCGTGCTTGTCATGAGTACCCGCTTCGTTTCCTCCGACTTTATCTCCATATAAAGTGCCAATGCGAACGCTACCGCTCCGCGCATTCCTAAAAATTGAAGAAATTTTGAAAATTAAAGACAAAGCGAAAAGCAAAATATACCACTAAACCACATAATAACTTGATTTTTCAGCGAAATTTGAGTCTTCGTGCATTTATTTATCAAGTAGGACAAAGGGAAAATATTGGCCGCACGACTAGCGAATAATAAAATCTGAAAATTACACTATATAACAGAATTTACAATGCTTCGTATACAATCAACGGTATATTTAAAATAACGGTAGTCAACGGTATATTTGAAATAAAACATTTATAAGCAAAAATATTAAAATTAATAAAAAAAATCTAGGTAATAAATTTGATTTCAATTAAAAAAACTTACGATACTCCAAATAAGAAACCCGGGATAAAAAAGCAATTTGATGGTAAATAGAGCCAAACCCAAGTACGCGAACGTGCACGTTTCTAAAACACAAACGTTATACAGAATTTCTAATATTTCGTAACATACCCGCCACAAACGAAAGCGTTCGGAATGTTTGTTGCATAGTGATTTGAGTAACTGGTGACACGTTAAAATGTGTGTATTGAGACATTGTTATGGCACAAAACAAAATCGCCATAATTCCTAAAGAGTAAAATATTGAAAACAATAAAAATAATTTGCGCAAAAATTGCAATGTAAATTTTTATTTAAAAACAAAACATAACAAAAAATATTATAGAAACAAAACAAAAAATATTTAAAAATAAAACGTAACAAAAAATATTAAAGAAACAAAACATATACATAAATAACTTACCAGATAAAGAAATTGCCTCCGCCAATCCATAAGGTAAATATGAAAATACGAGTAAAAGCGCAAGCTCAAGCGATGGCGTTCTTCTCAAGTCAACGTGTTTAAACAACTAAAATAATTTTTTTTATTTTATTAAAAAATGACAAAGCAAAAAAAGTTTGCCAACAAATCAAAACGCATAAAACCTACCAAAGCAGAAATAAATCCAACCCCACTGCCCACCGCCGCCGACACAAAAAACATCGAGAGAAATCGTACAG